>CAUYLG010061685.1:0-63076 GCA_963573385.1 Cacajao melanocephalus | reverse complement strand
GGCACAGTGGCTCACGCCTATAATCCCAGCACTTTGGGAGGCCGAGGCAGGTGGTTTATGAGGTCAGGAGTTCGAGACCAGCCTGACCGACATCGTGAAACCCTGTCTCTACTAAAAATACAAAAAATTAGCTGGTCGTGGTGGCACACACCTGTAATCCTAGCTACTCAGGAGGCTGAGGCAAGAGAATCACTTGAACTCGGGAGGCAGAAATTGCGGTGAGCCAGGATCACACCACTGCACTCCAGCCTGTGCGACAGAGTGAAACTCCATCTCGGGAAAAAAAAAAAAAAAAACAACTCTGATCCTCAAGTTTTCAGGAAGACTGATTTGAGTAATAAAAAAACTCTAATCTCTCACACAAAATAGAAAAAATTAACAACATGACTGCTAGAAAGAGTGTGGCAATATTATACAGCATGAAGGGAGGCAAGAAAACTATCAAGGAAGCTGCTGCAGTAATTCAGCCGCATGACTAGAGAGAGAGAGACAACAGGATTGGGCTAGGCACCATGGCTCTCACCTGTAATCCCAGCACTTTGGGGGTCTGAGGCAGGTGGATCACGAGGTCAGGAGTTCGAGACCAACCTGGTCAACACAGTGAAACCCCATCTCTACTAAAAATACAAAAATTGGCTGGGCATGGTGGCATGCCTGCTTGTAGTCACAGCTACTTGGGAGGCTGAGGCAAGAGAATTGCTTGAACCCAGGAGTCGGAGGTTGCAGTGAGCCAAGACTCCGCCATTGCACTCTAGCAATTAAAAACAAAACAAAAACAAAACAAAACATAGGATTAGGGCATGCCCTTATATAAGAGATGGTTTCTTAGTGGCACTGTTACTAATTTCCAGCTAAATCTTTCCTCCAGATTTCTGTCCGTGGTACCTTGTCAAGTTTTCTTTATCATGTATTTGCTGTTTATTTTTTATCTTTGAGATATGACTTCATCTTTATTCAAACCTATTTGATAATTTTTCTATAGATTTAAGTATCATGACAATAAAGTTACTACACTGTCCATCTTTCAGCTGTGAAAAGTGGACAGATCTATTTCTGCCTCCGTATATGTTCCAGTTAAAGACTATATTAACCTAGAGAATATGAGTACTGTACTTAAATTTTTTAAAGGGAGACAAAGTGGGAAAAAGTGAGTCCATTGTAAATATGAACTGATAATTTAATCCTCATCTTTTTTATCTTTAAAAAAATTTTAGGCCAGGCACGGTGGCTCACACCTGCAATCCCAGCACTTTGGGAGGCCGAGGCAGGCAGATCATGAAGTCAAGAGATCAAGACCATCCTGGCCAACATGGTGAAACCCCGTCTCTACTAAAAATACAAAAGTTAGCCGGGCATAGCGGTGGGTGCCTGTAGTCCCAGCCACTTGGGAAGCTGAGGCAGGAGAATCACTTGAATCCGGGAGGTGGAGAGGTTGCAGTGAGCCGAGATCGTTCCACTGTACTCCAACCTGGCGACAGAGTGAGACTCCGTCTAAAAAAAAACAAAAAACAAACAAGCAATCTCATACTTATAAAGAAATTACAAATATAATACGAGGAACTCTTCTTCTGAGCCATTTGGCAATAAAATGCTCTATCGCCTCACTCTTCTACTTTAAAAAAATATAGTGATGGCCAGGCGAGGTGGCTCACACCCGTAATCCCAGCACTTTGGGAGGCCAAGGCAGGTGGATCACAAGGTCAAGAGATCAAGATCATCCTAGCCAACATGGTGAAATCCTGTCTCTACTAAAAATACAGAAAAATTAGCTGGGTGTGGTGGCACGTGCCTGTAATTGCAGCTACTCAGGAGGCTGAAGCAGGAGAATCACTTAAACCTGGGAGGCGGAGGTTGCAGTCAGCTGAGATTACGCCACTGTACTCTAGTCTGGTGACAGAGTGAGACTCAATCTAAAAAAAAAAAACCAAAGGAAAAAAATAAAGAAATAGAGTGATGATGTTAACATTTAATGGAGAGACTGAATATTTATTGTACTTATGACGGGAAATATATATTAGAAAGAGAGACAGAGTTTGTTTTATTTTTTTTCCCCAAGACAGAGTCTTGCTCTGTCATCCAGGCTGGAGTCCAGTGGCATGATTCAGCTCACTGCAACCTCCACCTCCCAGATTCAGGCGATTCTCCCGCCTCAGCCTCCCAAGTAGCTGGGATTACAGGCAGACACCATCACGCCCTGCTCATTTTTGTATTTTTAGTAGAGACAAAGTTTCACCATGTTGGCCAGGCTGGTCTCAAACTCCTGACCTCAGATGATCTGCCCTACTCGGACTCCCAAAGTGCTGGGATTACAGGAGTGAGCCACCACGTTTTTTTGTTGTTTTTTTGTTTTTGTTTTTTTTCAAAAGTAGAGCTTTATATTTATCAGAAAGTGGCTGTACCTGATCATATTGAAGCTGTGTTCATCTTTTTTTTTTCCTGAGACAGCATCTCACTCTGTCACCCAGGCTGGAGTGCAATGGTGCGATCTCAGCACACTCTACCTTCCAAGTTCAAGCAATTCTCCTGCCTCAGCACCCCAAGTAGCTGAGATTACAGGGCCTGCCATCAGCCCAGCTAATTTTTTGTATTTTTAGTAGAGATGGGGTTTTGCCATGTTGGCTAGGCTGGTCTCAAACTCCTGACCCCAAAGTGCTGGGACTACAGGCATAAACTACCGCTGTTTATCTTTTGCTACGGGCTTTTCTGCACCCTGACTATGCACCTCCCACCATGTAGGTTACACTTCCTTTCCAGAATCAGCTGTTTATAAATGTTTTGGGGTGGCCACCAGGGGGTGTAAAGAGCTGTCTTCTCATTTTCTTAAATTTCTGCTATTGTACATAGCCTTTCTTGGATGGTAAGTGTACACCTTTAAAGGATCTTTGCCTGGTTACTTTACAGCAGCAAGAATTTCCATTTCACTGAAGTATTCTTTGTTTCTGAAGAATGTATTCACAGACACTATTTTATATTTATCTGATGTGTACTGTATCTGGTGGCTGTGAAAGGCAGACTTCTTAAATATGATTTGAAAAGCAAATCTGATTATCACAGCCATAATTAAATTTGGCCAGCCTTCCTCCCTCCCTCCCTCCCTCTTTTCCTCCTTACTTCCACTAGTTTAAAAAAAAAAAAAAGTATATCTTTTAAATCTAGGTAAATAATTTTACTTTTTTCCCCTAAATGTTATTCTTCATGGTATAAGAAAAACAAAAGTAAAGTAAATGTCCCCTCAGTTCTTGACCTTGCCAAATTGACTTCTGGATGAGTTGTTTTCCTATATTATAAAATCCCTAAGGCTAATAAAAACTCAAGTGCCTATCAATGCTGATTGTTTAATAGTAACAAAATCAAAATTCTCTTAGCTACATAACTTACTTTTTCTTTTCTTTTATTTATTTATTTATTTTTGAGATGGAGGCTCACTGTATCACCCAAGCAAGAGTGCAGTGGTATGATCTCAGCTCACTACAATCTCCGTCTCCAGCGTTCAAGCTATTCTCTTGCCTCAGCTTCCCAAGTAGCTGGGATTACAGGTTCCCGCTACCATATCTGGCTAATTTTTTTTTTTTTTTTTTTTTGAGATGGAGTCTCACTCTTGTTTCCCAGGCTGGAGTGCAGTGGTGCGATCTCGGCTCACCACTACCTCCACCTCCCAGGTTCAAGTGATTCTCCTGCCTCAGCCTCCCAAGTAGCTGGGATTACAGGCATATGCCACCATGCCCAGCTAATTTTTGTATTTTCAGTAGGGATAGGGTTTCACCATGTTGGCCAGGCTGGTCTGGAACTCCTGACATCAGGTGATCTGCCCACCTCAGCCTCCCAACGCGCTAGGATTACAGGGGTGAGCCACCACGCCCAACCAGGGTATGTGACTTACGACTATAGATTCTTACAGACTGCATCTTGGAGAAAAGAGAGCATGATACTTTCTTTTCAGCTGGACTTTCTCCCTCATTACCAGCGTCAGTGTTTACCAGAAATTCTGTATTCCAGAGGGAAAAGGTCTAAGGCAGAATTCTTTAACTAAAAGGAAAGTGGGATTTGGGTAGCTGTGAAATTGTGGCCTTTACCCTTTTTCCACCATGCAAAACACTAAAACATTCCCATAATTCAGTTCTCATTGAAAAACTGTAAAATATTAGAACAAATATTCTCACATTCATTGCAGTACTTTTTTTTTTCTAATAGGGGAAAGAGGTATGGGGAAAGGCAGCAGTATAATCATATCAGAAGAAGAGAATTCCTTTCAAGGGAGAGGAAAGAGCTGACAGTCAAGAATGCTTGAGGAACAGTTGAAAGGATACTGTTTTTCTACCTGCTGTCCCTTCACTCTAGGCTGAAGAGACTGCAAGGCAGGAAGGGATGTGGCAACAGTGACCTCTATCTGAAAGACCCTCCAGATCAAGTTTTGTTTTTTTTTTTCTAGTTTTGGGATAGTGCAGCATCAGAGACATGAATATACATTGGAAAGGGCTGACTCCAAGGTTGGTTAGAGCAACCCATAGAAGCAACAGGCTGCAAACACTACCAAGGAGGCTGCTATTTGCAGCCATTGCACACGAGTCAAATTTAAGATCAACCTTTGGGAGGCCAAGGTGGGCAGATCACAAGGTCAGGAGATTGAGACCATCCTGGCTAACATGGTGAAACCCCGTCTCTACTAAAAAAAATACAAAAAAAAAAAATTAGCCGGATATGGTGGCATGCACCTGTAGTCCCAGCTACTCCAGAGGCTGAGGCAGGAGAATCACTTGAACCTGGGAGGCCAAGGTTGCAGTGAGCTGAGACTGTGCCACTGCACTCCAGCCTAGGCGACAGAGTGAGACTCTGTCTCAAAAAAAAAAAAAAAAAAAAAGATCAACCAGTAGCTGGTTGTAGAAAGAATCATTTGTAATGAAATTTCAGTTTTCTAAACACAAGGATTGGTGCTTGGAAGATCTTCTTTCCGTCCTTATTCTTTGTAGAATGAATATAGGTATCATGGAATTGTGCATTTTCATTATTTCAGTGTACCATACATTTTCTTATTAGGTTTTCCCTGAGTAATGCTTTATAAGTAAAGCATGAGTCCTTAAGTGGCATGGACTAATGCTTCACTAATTAAAAGTATATAAGTTTGCCTCCAGCAAAATAAATAATTCTCAATAATCCATAAGTATATATGTGTTAACTACAAGGAGGCCTTTCCAGTAAGAACTAGATAGATGCTGTAAGGTATAAGATTTAATGATTAAATAGCTGAGAATCATAATGAATTAAAAAAAAATTTTTTTTGAGACAGAGTCTTGCTCTGTTCGATCTGTTGCCCAGGCTGGAGTGCACTGGCAAGATCTCAGCTCACTGTAAACTCAACCTTCCGGGTTCAAGCAATTCTCCTGCCTCCGCCTCCTGAGCAGCTGAGATTACAGATGTGCGCCACCACGCCTATCTGATTTTTATATTTTTAGTAGAGATAGGTTTCACCATGTTGGCCAGGCTGGTCTTGAACTCCTGACAGGTGATCCACCCACCTCAGCCTCCCATAGTGCTGGGATTATAGGCATGAGCCACCACACCCAGCCATGAATTTTAAATTTTAGCCACAATCTAAAATGTGGTTTCTGTACCTTTTTGAATTAAAAAGTCTACTTTCAGTAATTGCAAAATACTATACAAATATCCTTTTTTTTTTAAGGAAAATTTGTATTGTTTTAATTATTTTTATGTACAGAAAACTCAACAGTGTACATTTAACCCAGTTTAGTGGCAAGTTCTTTAGCCTTTGCCTTTTCGAGCTTGGCGATGTGAGCCACAAACTTGGGACCTAGGACATGGCCTCCCTAGTGACGGCGGATCTCATCGTATCTGTCATTGTAATTGGTCTGGATAGCTTCCACCAGCTTAGCCAAAGCACCTTTGTCTTTTGAGTTAACCTGTGTGAAGGCGACAGTTGTGCAGGTCTTCCTGTGGACTAGACGTCCCAGTCTTGCCTTCTCCTTGGTAATGCAGTAAGGGATTCCCATTTTACGACACAGGGCAGGCAAGAAGACAGCCAGCTCAATGGGATCCACATCGTGTGCAATCACCACCAGCTGAGATTTCTTGTTCTCCACCAAGGTGGTGACGGTGTTAACTCCTGCTCGAAGGACAGGTTGTCTCTTAGTGGGGACATCCCCTTTGCCAGCAGCTTTCTTCTTGGCCCAGGCCAACAGCCTCTGCTTCTTCTCTTGCTTTGTCTCTGGTCTATACTTGTGGGCCAGCTTAAGTAGCTGAGTAGCTGTTTGGTGGTCCAGGGCCTGGGTGAACCGGTTAATTGCAGGAGGCACTTTCAGGCGCTTATAGAGGATAGCTCTCTGCCACTGCAACCAGCGGGGCCATTTCACAAAGCAGGTGAGGTCTCTTTTGGGCTGGATGTGCTGTCCAATGCCAAAATTCTTAGGCCTTTTCTCAAACAAGAGATTCACCACTTTCTTGGCCTCCTGCTTCTTCATGACAGCAGGGGCCGGAGCCACCTTCCCCTTGGCCTTCTTTCCTTTCAGCATCTTGGGCGGCGGGAGGAGAGAGCACAAATATCCTTTCTTTTAAAAGTTAATCCATTTTAAAAGGCATTGTCAGGAGGACTGCAAGTGGGAGCTGAAGCCACAGCCATCACCCTCACCTCCATGCTTCACTGATAGCACCGCTATAACTCCATGGCACCCACATGATAATCCAGATCCACTTTTTCAGCTCTACAGGCTGCAGCTTCTTGTGTCAGTGTCTGTTCACCACATCAGATTCCAAAAGATCCAGGCCAAAGACCATAATGCAGGCCTCAGAGAGTTTGAAGTCAACTTTACAAAGCTGGTGGTCAGAAAAACTAATGATTCTTGAATGAAAATAAACGAAACAAGAACAACCTTTTATTATTAAGTAGACCTTTGTAGGGTGGGTCTGTGGAACCCAACTGTAATATCCACCACAGTGGTGGCTTTACTTGGAAACCTTTGCTTGCCTCTTTATGACCACAACCTTCTGCTGAAATAGTTTGGGATTGTTGGTAAGTTATGTGAGCTAAAGACGGTGTGTTGGGCACGTGCCTCATAGAAGTGGTAGAATATTTTTCTTACGTCCTGAAGGAAGATCTTGAGACCTATTCAGCTCACAGATCCTAAATAAATCAGAAGTGTTAGAGGAATAGCATGCTCAGATGGCTATCACCTCAGATGGCTGACTAAATCACAACACTTTCAAGGGGCATGCTCAACAAGTTCTTACTTTATTTACACGGATCACGTGAAAGGAGGCAACCCTGAGGAGTCTATGGGCTTTGGGCTATCACTTTTGCAGCAGTGCTCCAGAGGACCTTGGCAAGAATCATGCCAAGCTGCTACTAGAAGGAGTCTACACAGACAGATATGTGGATTCTACTAACCAGAGCCTGATTCTAGAAGCTGCTCATGATCCAAATTCTTGCTAGGCCTGATGTCTTCCCCTGAACACAGAGTATTTGAAGCATTTGAAGAATTTTTTTCAGATTGTGTTTAAAATTAAAACCAACTCGTGAAAAACTCAAGGGCATGGATAGAGTACTGATGACTTGTGATGGAATGGCTTTACCAACTTAGCAAGACCATTGTCTCAGGATAAGTCCCTACGCTACAGACAAAATGAAACAGCCAAGGAAACCTAGGGGATAAGTTTGAATGCATACCTTCAGATCAGGAGAGGACCTTCTTTTCTATGAATAAAAAAACCCAGAACGTACAAATAAAAGATAGCTATATATCCTCAAAAAATGACATTCACACGATAGTTTCCTCACTGATTAAAAAGAAGTTTTAGTGAATTTGTTGCTAATTCTGTTCTAGAACTATGTTATTTGCAGTTATGTTGTATATTAATTTGGTGAATAAATTTAGCAATGAAAAGTTCGTAATATGGGAGACTAAGGCAAGAGGATCGCTTGAGCCTAGGAGGCAGAGGTTGAGGTAAAATCATGCCGGTGCACTTCAGCCTGGGTGCTAAAGCAAGACCCTGTCTCAAAAAAAAAAAAAAAAAAGAAAGAAAGAAAGAAAAGAAAAGAAGGACTTCATTTTTCACACTCCAGTTTATCTCCCTTCTAGGCTACCAGATCTCATGCATTCTTCATTTTTTATCTCAAGGTCCAGTCTAAGCCCTGGGAATTAATAGGCATGAATTACCTAATTGTTAAATTACTGAGTAAATGAGTGATAAATGTATAAATTGAAACTAGGGAAACTTGTATAGCAATAGGCACCTTATATTTTGTTTTGTATTTGGTTTTTGTTTCACAATCATAAACTTAACTCTGCAATCCAGCTAGGCATGAAAGGGAACACGGAAAATATGGAACCCAAAGGGAACTGCAGTGAGAGCACAAAGATTCTAGGATACTGCGAGCAAATGAGGTGGAGGGCTGCTCTCCTGAGCAACAGAAGGAATGGTCTGGTGGTTAAAGTAAAATACAATGCAAACTTATTAGAGTTGTTGACAGTCAGCAATGGTGATCTTCTTGCTGGTCTTGCCACTCGCACCTTACAGTTTTAAATGTAATTCATGACCAGGTGATTAACTTTGTGTAGTAGTTACCCTCTCCCAGTATGATTTTCCCAGTTGAATAAAAACTTTATTTTATTTTTAGTTTTTATTTTTTGAGGTGGAGTCTCACTCTGTCGCTCAGGCTGCAGTGCAGTGGTGCGATCTGGGCTCACTGCAACTACCGCCCCCTGGGTTCAAGTGATTCTCCTGCCTCAGCCTCCCGAATAGTTGGGACTACAGGCACGTGCCACTACACCCGGCTAATTTTTTGTATTTTTAGTAGAGACGAGGTTTCTGTTAGCCAGGATGATCTCGATCTCTTGACCTTGTGATCTACCTGCCTCAGCCTCCTAAAGTGCTGGGATTACAGGTGTGAGCCACCGCACCCGGCCAAAAACTTCATTTTTAAAAAAGCAGCAGCATATATATAAGAACCAAAGTTTTGCCTGTCGTTCTTATCCACTTCTCTACTCTCCACTCCCAACCCCCAAAATTAGAATCTCACCTTCTTCCAAAAAGTATGCGGGGAACTTTTAAAAATTAAGTTAACAGGTGAGGTGTGGTGGCTCACGCCTATAATCCTAACACTTTGGGAGGCTGAGGTAGGTGGATCACCTGAGGTCAGGAGTTCAAGACCAGCCTGACCAACATGGTAAACCCCTGTCTCTACTAAAAAATACAAAATTAGCCAGGCATGGTGGCGCATGGCTGTAATCCCAGCTACCTGAGAGACTGGGGCAGGAGAATTCCTTGAACCCAGAAGGCGGAGGTTGCAGTGAGTTGAGATCATGCTGTTGCGCTCCAGCCTGGGCAACACGAGCAAAACTCCATCTCAAAAAAAAAAAAAAAAATTAACATAC
The DNA here is from genome assembly GCA_963573385.1 of Cacajao melanocephalus. Lineage (NCBI taxonomy): Eukaryota > Metazoa > Chordata > Mammalia > Primates > Pitheciidae > Cacajao > Cacajao melanocephalus. The sequence goes on along the minus strand of CAUYLG010061685.1, from coordinate 53,693 downwards.
TTCCTTTCTTGTTCACTACAAGTTACTTGTTTTAGATGAAAAAGTAAAAGCCTATTAGGAAAGGTTTATTATGAACACTTAATTCGAACTGCTGAGTTTAGTATAAGGTCAAGTTTTTGTTTCTCATCTCTTCTGATATTATGTATAAACTTTAGGAACTCTATATACATAGTTTTTCTTTGAAAGCATGTATGTATATGATCCTTATACATATGTTTATGTCTTAAATATATTTTTAAAGGAAACACACTATGGAAAGATTCCTATTATATCCCAAATGATTTCTCAAATTGCCAGTGTCTTCACATCACTTTAACAAAATTCATATTTAATAATCTCAAAAGGTGATGTGCAAACCATCTGATAGAGAAATCTTACAAAGTGAAATTAAAGAGCATTTAATAAAACTAAAACGTTGAATGTTAGTATTATTTGTAGAATATTGGTCTTCAGAAAAGAGAGTCAAAATGCTTGCCATCTTTTCATGAGGTGCTTAGAAAACAAGATTTCTGAAAAACAAAAGATTTCTCAGGTAAAAGTAAAAAAATTTTTAAATGTAATTAAACCAAAAAAAATGTAAGTTTTAAGTATATATTTTCTATTCTGTGTAATGACAAGGAATAGGATCTGTTTTCTTTTCTATCTTCATTGTAATATTATTTCTATGGATAGAAACTCACTTCTGATTTAGTCTTCCTGTTTAGTTAGATAAGATTCCAAGTCTACAGTGTTGATTTTCTTTTTATATACAAAGGGATCATTGGGGGAAGTCTGGACATCCAGCAGATTAATAGAGGATATATTAGTCAGAGTTTTCCAGAGAGACAGAACCAATAGGATGGATGGGTGGATGATGGATGGATGGATGGATGGATGGATGGATGGATGGATGGATGGACAGACAGATGGATAGACAGATGGGGAATTGGCTCATGCAATTATGGAAGCTCATGCAATTATGGAAGTGGTGACGTCCCATGACTGGCCATCTGCAAGCTGGAGACACCAGGATACTGGCAGTGTGGCTCGGTCCAAGTCCAAAAGCCTCAGAACCAAGGAAGCCTTTAGGGTAATTCTCAGTCAAATGCCAAAGACTTGAGGAGGGGTTCACTGGTATAAGTCCTGGAGTCCCAAGTCCAGACAGCCTGAAGTTCTGATGTCTAAGAGCAGGAAGAGAAGAGTATCCTAGCCCCAGAAAGAAAGAGGAAAGCTTTTTTCTCCTTTTTTGTTCTATCTGGGCCCCCCAACCCAGGTAGATTGGTTGGTACCTGCCTCCATTGAGAGTAGATCTTCCTCACTTAGTCCATCAACTCACATGCCAGTCTTCTCTGGAAACAGCCTCAGAGACATACCCAGAAGTAATACTTTACCAGTTCTGTAGATATTTTGTAATCCAGTTGAATTGATACCTAAAATTAACCACCACAGAGAGAGAGGGCAATTAACTAAGAGTAAGAAGACCTGATTTTAGTTCCATCTCACCATATACTATGCTAGCCCTCAATTTCCTCATTTGTAAAATGAGGATAACATCTGCCCATCTATCCTTTTAGGTTGCTGTGAGGTAGACTGAATAGAATCTGAAAAAAAAAAAAAAAACCTTATCTTTTCTCAGTTAGTTGATGTACTAGCTGAAGAATGTTAAATAGCGCCCATTTCTACTAAGGATTGAGGAGTATAATTTTTGCATACTTCTTGGTTTTATCTAATAAGAGAGATAAAACAACTTCCAATATTGTGGTAAATTTTTGAATGTATTTGACATGGTTGTTGAAAACTGTATAATTGTGTAAGTGTCTGATTTTGCATGTTCACCTGATTTCAGAGAAGAAAGACATGGAAAGTAAAATATTCCCCAGGGAAACTGATACCTGAAGGCTTAGAGAGATAATGATGCTGCTCTGCCAGAGCCTGGTAACTTGACCATTCTAAACAAACTGCATAGTACTAAATTGCTTGTGAAAGGGCTGAATCAATCCTGCTGTGATTTGAACTTTTGGCTCCTGAAAGTCTAGAGCAGGCTTGAAAATAAAAATAAAACCCTTACCTACTTACTAGGTTGTGTTTCAGGCCCTCTACTGAATTCTATATATGAAGGAGGTATCTATCCAAAGAACAAGAGGCAGCAAGAGAGAGATGAAAGGCAGTGAAAAGGAGTCTTAAGGGCTGCTCCTTATACCAGGTATGAGAGAGTGCTCTCAGGAAAAAAGAACTTCCATCATTAATATATTGATTCCTTAAGAAAACATTTATCTAGAGCATAATATATGGACTTAAGAAAGATAGAGAGTGATGTAATGTAAAGGATCAGTCATCTAACTAGGATGTATTTAGTGCTTATGACTCGCATAGTACTGTGCTAAGCTATATAAAGTCCACAAAAGAGTTACAATGTCTGATTTGCTCCAGTAGAGAGATAAGTTATATAGGCAGCAATTAGAGGACAACAAATAAATACAATCTAATTGTTGTCTATATAAATGTGCATTATGTGCCACAAAATAGAGGATAGAAAATAAGACTTTGAATAACATAATATAGGTTGTAAACTCAAGAGCACTTAGAAAAGTGTTGTAGCATGCTATAAACCAGGAATTGATCGCTGGACTTAATCAGAAGATGTAGGTTTAAATCCTAGCTCTGACACTTACTATGTAAGCTTGGGCAGGTTCCCTTAATTTCAGAGCCTTAGTTTCCTCATCTGTAAAATAAAACTCATAATCCTAGCTAGCTCTCCTTACCTACACGGGATTTTAATGAGAATCAGGTGAAGATGGATATAAAAATACAATAGAATTTCTGATTATTGAAACAGCTGAGAATTAAACTAGGTCTTGAAAAATACGTTATACATAGAAAACTGAAAGGCTAAATGAAAGTGGTCTCTGAAAGGGAACAGTTTGAACACAGGATAATGAGACTTGGGCTGGGTGCAGTGGCTCACACCTATAATCCCAGCACTTTAGGAGGCTGAGGTGGACAGATCACCTGAGGTCAGGAGTTCGAGACCAGCCAGGCCAACATGGTGAAACCCTGTCTCTACTAAAAATACAAAAATTAGCTGGGCATGGTGCCATGCGCTTGTAGTCCTAGCTACTCAGGAGGCTGAGGCATGAGAATCACTTGAACCCAGGAGGCAGAGGTTGCAGTGAGCAAAAAGATCAGGCCACTACATCCCAGCCTGGGTGACAGAGCAAGATTCCATCTCAGGGAGGAATAAAGTGACTTAATTATAAAAAAAAAGAGAATGAGATTTGAATATAGAAGGATGGGATAGAAATAATCTGATTAAGCTGGGCACAGTGGCCCATGCCTGTAATCCCAGCACTTTGGGAGTCCAAGGTGGGTGGATCACTTGAGGTCAGGAGTTCAAGACCAGCCTGGCCAAGATGGTGAAACTTCATCTCTACCAAAAATACAAAAATTAGCCGGGGGTGGTGGTGTAATTCCAGCTACTCAGGAGGCTGAGGCATGAGAATCACTAGAATCTCTTCAACCCAGGAGGCAGAGGTTACAGTGAACAGAGATCGTGCCACTGCACTTCAGCCTGGGTGATGGAGTGAGACTGTCTAAAATAAAAACTAAATATCTAAATATAGCAAAAATTTGTTTTGAAAGGTAGTAACACTGATTGTGTTAGAGAAAGAATGAAGTTGAGGATTACATGCCATAATGACTGGATTATAGTAGGATTTAAATTATGGTGGATCTGAAGGCTAGAAGGAAGAGTTTAGACTTGATCTGAAAGGAAATAGAGAACTATTTGGATGTTTGAGGAGAGAATTAGTGTAAAAGTTATTTAACTCATTTGTTTTGATAATCAGCATGTAACATAGTGCCTCACATACAAGTATTCAAGATTAGTCAAACTGAATTTAATTAATCTGTCAATAATATGTAGGATGAACTGGACACATCTGATAAGCCTAGAATCTAGGCTTCTTATCAATTCAATGTCAGTCTGTTTCATCTTTTTTCTTTAACTGTAACAAGGAACAATAATAGCTGCCCAGCTAGTAGATTTATTTTAAACATCAAATAAGATGATGGTGATGCCATCGTCATTCACAAATACATTAGATGCCTCCTTCATGTAGGATGTTGTGTAAAAACTACAGGAACAAAAATATCTTTAGATATAAGTGCTTTGGAAAATGTGATGAATATAGGTTTGAAATACAGAGTTCTAAAGGATCTGGTAGCAAGAGGATGGTATATAGCAGCCAAAAGATCATCTTACTGCTATATTTAGTACCAGGTTAGGTCCCTATTATTTATCAGAACCTGCTAGGCATTAGTAGGATCAAGCAGAGAAGAAAACAACAGGTGCAGTCAGGTAGGTATTTGAGGTCCCCAAGAGTTCTTCCTGTTGGCAATAGACCTTTTCAGTTTAAACCTGTAATGAACCTCCATCATCGTGGAGACAATACAGAATACTGTTTAAGAAAGAAGGTTTTTTCTCCTGATTGTATTAAAAAAAAGAAAGAAAGAAAGAAAGAAAGAAGGTTCTGGAGCCAGAGTAACTGGCTGGATTTGAAATACTGATGTGTAAGTAATAAAAAAATTAGGCAAATTATTTAACCTCTCTGAGCCTCATAGAGATAATAATAGAATTATAGGATTGTTTATAAGAATTAAGTGAGATAGTGTATGCAAACTCTATTTTTTAATTTATTTTTTACAGAGATAGGGTCTTCCTATGTTGCCCAGACTGGTCTCAAATTCCTGGGCTCAAAGGATCCTCCTGCCCTAGCGTCCCAAAGTGCTAGCATTACAGGTGTGAACCACCACACCTGGCCATGTAAACTCTTAATAGAGTACCTGACACACACTGAATGTCAGCTCAATAAATATCAGTTATTGGCCAGGCGTGGTGGCTCACACCTGTAACCCTAGCACTTTGGAAGGCCAAGGTGGGCAGATCATGAGGTCAAGAAATCGAGACCATCCTGGCCAACATAGTAAAACCCCGTCTCTACTAAAAATACAAACATTAGCTGGGCGTGGTGGTGCGAGACTGTAGTCCCAGCTACTTGGGAGGCTGAGGCACAAGAATCACTTGAACCTGGGAGGCAGAGGTTGCAGTGAGCCAAGATTGTGCCCTGGCGACAGAGTGAGACTTGTCTCAAAAAAAAAAGATATTTTATTTTCAAAACCTTCTTGGCTCCTTTAGTCTCCATTCTTTGTTACTCCCAAAATCACTTCCCATTTTTCTATCTCTGTCTCACTACATTCTAGGACACTGATGGTATTAGGCCACATTTGGTTCATTCACCTATAATATTAATATGTTCTACAGCATTATCATTGAACAGATCTTAAAATATATTCTGAATTTATTGAAAAGCTTCAGTATATTTCTAAAATAGAAATAATTTTAAAATCTTCTGAATTTAAAATTATATTAACTTCAAAGTAGCTTCAAAATTACATTTACCGACCAGGCATGATGGCTCATGCCTATAGTCTCCACACTTTGGGAGGCCAAGGCAGGAGGATCGATTGAGCCCAGAAGTTTCAAACCAGCTTGGGCAACATGGCAAGCCCTCATCTCGACAGGCATGGTGGCACATGCCTGCAGTCCTAACTACTTGGAAGCTGAGCCAGGAGGACTGCTTGAGACCAGGCAGTTGAAGCTGCAGTGAGCTGTGATTGCGCCACTGCACTCCAGTCTGGACGACAAAGCAAGACCTTGCCTCAAAAAAAAAATTTACATTTATCTTGTTATAGTCTAAGTAGTTCTTTGGAAACGATAATCCGTAATTCCTAATAATATTTTTCTTTACAAATTTTCTAGTTTATTTCCATAAGCATATTTTACTTTTCTAATACGTATATATTTAGCTTTTAATGTAACATGTAAAAGATGGGGCATAGAAGAGCATCCTGGGCCCTGAGTTAATTTAATAGAGCGTGGAGTAGCAGGAGACACTAATAATGCAAGGGAAAATAAAAAACTAAACTCTTTAGGAGGGCAATTTGATCATATCTACCAAGTCCTAAGATGTTTAAAATATTTCAAACTGCCTATTCTACCTCCAGGTATTGATCCAACAAGTATATTCACATGTATGCACAAATATTTTTCTTCAATATCCCTGTCATGACATGAACAAAAATTATACAGATGCATGTTCATAGTAATATTGCATATAATAGTAAAGACTGGAAACAAGTTAAATGTCCATAAGTAGAGGACTGTTTAAATAGATTATACATGATTGTACAATAAAATGCCTTATACTTCTTTAAAAGAATGAGGGAGATTTACAATAACATGGGAAAATGTCTAAAGTATAGTGATAAGTAGGGGGAAATGCAAGCAGAATAATATGTATAATTCTGTGTGTGTGTGTGTGTGCACGTGTGTGTGTGCGCGCGCACGCACACGAGTGCGCTTCTTAACAAGCAGCTACAAGATACTGCCGTATGCATATTCAATGAAAATTTCTGGAAATATTACTAGCAATCCTCTCTGGGAGTAAGATGATGAGAATGAGAATGGTGACTTTTATTTTGCCTTTCTGAATTCTAAAAAGTGATTTAAACATTCAGCATGTGTTAATGTTATTTAAAAAAAAAAACTAGTTTAAAAAATAAAATGTTTCATCCCTCAGAGGTCTGAAAAAAAGAAAAAGAAAATGTTTAAAGACATAAAATGGAGACTAAATGGTTAAATGTTTTATAAAGTTTGTTTGATGTGAAAAGTGATCTGTAAATGCCTATTATTTTTACTAAACAACAGAGTTCAGGGCTTTTGTAACCTGAAGAAAGCAGCATTTCAGCATCTCTTCCTACAGGAGCATATGGTGTTTAAGACCATGGGGAGATGAATGCCTTTGAGATCACCTCTCCTAGAGTTGATAGGCAGATCTTTTCAGTGTTTTCCATTGCTCTTAAGGAGCAAAAATTCTGTGGAAAATACTATAAAGGCTCAGTGATATTATTCAATCCAATGTTTAAAACTATGGTCAGATATTCTTTTTTTAAAAATAAGCCACATGGTGATTGCAAAACATGATTGTTTTTAAGAGTCTTTGTTTACAGAGTTTGGTTTATTGTATTATATAAAGAATGCCATTGACTAAGTGTAGTAAGATACCTCTTGGTAGAAATTCAGGTATTATCTTGAGAGTTTTGTCCTAGTGTTTTACAGATTAACAGGAGACAGAATGTTGCATTACTCCAGGTTGCAGGCTTTTTGTTTTATAACTAAGTGTTGCTTTTCCTCCTTTTGATACTCAGAGGATTAACATACTATTTATTTTTCTAGATCAAGCCCTTAGAGAAAACATAAAAATACAAATAGGTCCTTTGGCATAATCATTTTTTCTTATGACTAGGTATTTTAAAACTAAAATTATTTAAGTTAAAGCTATTATATGAAAGCTTTAAAAACAGAAAAATTGAGTGAGCACTGTAGATCTCACATTACTACAGATTGTAATACTGAGTTAATGTAAAACTACCTGGCAAACAATCATAGTAAAGACTTCCTGAATAAAGTGGTGGTACCTAGGGGAAGTTTGTATGTATTTCTTTTTCTTTATTATTTTTATTTTTTTAATGAGATGGGGTCTTGCTATGTTGCCCATGCTGGTCTCAAATTCCTGGGATCAAGCAATTCTCCTGCCTCGGCCTCCCAAAGTGCTGGGATTATAGGTGTGAGCCACCATGCCCGGCCAAATATTTTAATTTTCATTCATTTGTCAACTTCAGGGTAATAAAAGAAAACAAATATAGGGGGCATGGCAGCTCACACCTGTAATCCCAGCACTTTGGGAGGTCGAGGCAGGTGGATTACCTGAGGTTGGGAGTTCCAGACCAGCCTGACCAACATAGAGAAATCCCATCTCTTCTAAAAATACAAAATTAGCCAGCGTAATGTTGCATGCCTGTAATCCCAGCTACTTGGGGGGCCGAGGCAGGAGAATCGCTTGAACTGGGAGGTGGAGGTTGTGGTGAGCCGAGATCGAGCCATTGCACTCCAGCCTGGGCAACAAGAGCGAAATGCTGTCTCAAAAAAAAAAAGAAAAAGAAAGAAAAAAAAAACAAATACAACTAGCTTTCTATTACTGAAAGCTATTTGGCCAATTTATGGATGATGATGATAATAATAAAAAATTTGGTGTTGTTCACAAAGCACTTTTGTCCCTGTATCTTTTTTTTTTTTTGAGATGGAATCTCACTCTGTTGCCCAGGCTGTAGTGCAGCATTGCGATCTCAGCTCACTGCAACCTCCGCCTACTGAGTTCAAGTGATTCTCCTGCCTCAGACTCCCCATTAGCTGAGATTACAGGTACCTACCACCGTGCCTGGCTAATTTTGGTATTTTTAGTAGAAAAGGGGTTTCACCATGTTGAACAGCCTGGTCTCGAACTCCTGACCTCAAGTGATCCACCCACCTCAGCCTCCCAAAATGCTGGGATTACAGGCGTACTCCATCACACCCGGCCTTTTGTCCTTGTACCTTAATTAGCTCTTGAGGTAAATATTACCTCAGTTTGATCACCCTAGTTTAAGATTAAAGAAAGTAGGGCTGGGATAGATTAAGGTTTGCACATAGACAAAAAAGCTAGAACCCGGAACTTCTGTTATCAGCATCATTGCTACTTTCTAATGTTGCCCACTTTAGCTATTTTCCATATTTGTGGAAAAGAGCATAGAAGATAATCTCTAACGTTTTCATTTTCTCAGTGAATAAACTAAGGTGCACAGTGGGCCTTACCTTCAAGTTGCCAGACATTAAAGCCAAACAGTAAATTTTTGTGCCAGGCACTCTTTTAAGTACTTTATGTATATTAATTAATCCTCACAATAACTTCATAAATTAAGTGCCAAGTACTGAGCCCAAGATTAAGTAACTGAAATTCATAGCTAATGGTTGCAGTAGGATCCAAACCTAGCCTATTAATTCCAAAGTCAGAGTTTTTAACTACTGGGCTCTACTGCTTTGCACCAGGTGACTGTTTATCTTAACTGGATTAAATACATTGCTCAGGATTCTCCAGATAGGATGAGATTCCTTTCTCAAAGTTTCCCAACTCTCACAAGAACAGATCTAAGGACTTTTCCTTAGGGTTTTGTTATCTCATTTTATAGATGAAGTGACTTGGCTAGTCTTAGTTTATTAAGTGACTATGTTAGAACTACAAATTAGGTCCTCTGGCCTATAGCACATTGCTTTTGGCATCAGTTCAAATGATCTACTCATGCTGAAATTTTGTCATAGCAGCAAGAGCATATCTACTATATCCTTCATTCACATTTCAGTCCACCTTCTGGTCTGTCCTGGAATACAGTTAGGTCAGCATGTAAGTCTCCACTGTTCACTTTTTTACAGTGATTATACCATAAGAGATACATGTAATATTCATAGTAATGGAAATACCTTAAGCATTTTCTACTTAAGTATTTTTAATACTATTAATGTGTCATCCTACAAAAACTTAATTTGGTCATAGCTAATGTTGTCAAGAGCCAACATTTTAGAATATTCACATTTTGAATCTTGAAACGGTCAAGCAAATGACATTACAAAGCTATTTCAAATCCTCCAACTCAAGCAAGAATGTAAAGAAAGGCAGCAATTTTTCTTCAGGGCCTTTGTGCAAATTTTTTTGTTTTTTAAAGAAAGCTCTTTCTGACTTCATGTAGAGTAGAAAACTAAGTTTACTTAATGCTGCTCAATCTAATTTGAAATCATTTTTGAATTCCTAGATGCATGGATACAGAAAGCTTGCTTCCTAGAGCCTTGCTTCCTGACAGTGGAGAGTAAAGAATTAAATTGAGCTGCAACTAAATTGATTGGCATTTTGACACTCTGCAGACTGTGAAAAGAAAAGGAATGTGTTCAACTTTTAAAAAGAGACAGTAGCAGAAAGAACTATTTTCTTAAATGCATCCCAGTTTGCAAACATGATTTAATTCTTTTCCTAAAAAAGCCAGAGACAGGCCAGAGTGGTGGCTCATGCCTGTAATCCCAGCACTTTGGGAGGCCAAGGCAGGTGGATCACCTGAGGTCGGGAGTTCCAGACCAGCCTGGCTAACATGGTGAAATCCTGTGTCTACTAAAATTACAAAAAATTAGCTGGGCATGGTGGCATGCACCTGTAATCCCAGCTACTCAGGAGGCTGAGGAAGGAGAATCACTTGAACCCAGGAGGTGGAGGTTGGAGTGAGCTGAGATCGTGCCATTGCACTCCAGCTTGGGCAACAAGAGTGAAATTCTGTCTCAAAAAAAAAAAAAAGAAAAGCAAAACATGTTCTAGCACTTTCTCAATTTCCTATATTACAGTTCAATGTGAGAATTTAACTTTGAAGAGCTTTTAAAAAAGCCTGGATAGGGATGTTAACATAGCCTCCTTAGCTGAACAGGCACTGACAGAGGTCTTTTGAGGAGAAAGGAAAGGACTAAACACTTCTGGGGTGTCGCTATAGGAACCTATTTATAAAAGACAAGATACATATTTATGAAATCTTTATCTCTGGCATTTTTAAATGCAAGAAATATTAAGTATGAATTGAATAATATACATTTCCTTCTTCAGACAGATACAGATGATTACCATGCCATTATCTGTCCTAAAATGGCATCATTTAATGTTGACTTCAATAAAATCCTGTCTCTGCTGTGTCATGAAAGGAACTGGACTCACCTTAACAGTGCTATTCTAAAGTGCCTCTTCCTTTTTTTATTTTTGTTTTAATCACAGCAGGAGGCTGTAATAAATTACAGCCTGGAAGAAGTTTCAAACTGGCAAGTTTGCCAGATATTTTAAGCAATTTATTTTGGGGTGTATCAGCAGATTTTTTCTTACACTACCATTTGGGTGCCTGCTGACACAGCCTGAATAAATCTTTCAACATTTTCCTTCCTAGAGATGGATGAAGATGATCAACTCCAAGATCCAGACCTTCCGTTAACTCTTCACTTGCCACCTGGTGTTTTCCTATTACCAGATATCTCAGAAACTTAGATAACTTTCCAGTATGAGTTTGTAGTATTTCAAGTTCCTCACAGTGCTTTGGCAACAGCCTTAAGTTTTATGGAAGAATCAACTAATGAGTGATTCGGGTTTTAGGCATAGAACTTATAATTTGGATTGATGATTTCATTACTAATATCTTGAAAATTATGTGAATATTTATATAAAACAAACTTATTTTTTTTGCATGTTGAGTCTTAAAGTGACTTCTTCCTATTTTAGTCTGTTTTCTAATTGGTTAAAGTTTTTAGAAATCATTAATTTCTGACTCTAGAATTCTTAAGGCAGCTTCAGTGATATATATTTTAGTCTAGTAATAAAAAAAAATGCTAAAAATACTGATACCTGAAAGTATTTGCTGTAGCATAATGAGACTGTAAAGCTAAAATAAAAGGAAGCTGACTTTTATCGAATGCCTGCACGGCGCCAGCCCCTTTTGTGAGCACAGCATGTAGGAGAGAGGGAGAGAGAGAGAGAGAGAGAGAGAGAGAGAGAGAGAGAGAGAGAGAGAAGTCATATTTTACAAAGAGCTGGTCCCTAGTCAGGTGAAAGGCACTGCTCAGTGAATTGGAAGGCACTGTAAAGGCATCAGGGAATACAGTTTGGTGGTAAAAGCCCTAGATCAAGTGTCATAAAACCTGTGTTCCTGGGTGACATTATTTATAAACCAGGTCATCTGCTTAGAACTTAAATGTTACTATATCTGTAAAGTGAAGATAAGATCTCTAGCTTGCCTTCTCAACCATGGCTGCACTTTGGAATCACTTGGTGAGCTTTCAAAAATATGTCTAAATCCTACCTTCAAGAGATTCCAATTTTATTAAGGTGCAGCCTGGGCATTGGGATTTTTTTTAAAACTTCCGCAAGTAATTCCTATGTTCAGCTAAGGCTGTGAATCCTTAGATTGGGAGATGACTAAGAAAGCCCTCTATAGATTTACTTACAAAGATTAGTAGATGTTATCAAGAGTCTAAATTGTTTTTTGCTTGTTGCCCTGAACTTCAACTGTTTAAAAAAAAAAAAAAAAAAAGTGGCCAGGCACGATGGCTCACCCCTGTAATCCCAGCACTTTGAGAGGCCGAGACAGGCACATCACCGGAGATCGGGGGTTTGAGACCAGCCTGGCCAACATGGTGAAACCCCTTTCTATTAAAAATACAAAAATTAGCCAGGCATAATGGCGGGCGCCTGTAATCCCAGCTACTCGGGAGGCTGAGGCTGGACAATCACTTGAACCTGGAAGGCGGAGGTTGCAGTGAGCTGAGATCGCACCATTGCTCTCCAGCCTGGGTGACAATAGCGAAACCACGCCTTAAAAAATATATATATATATATGTGTACATATATGTGTGTATATATATGTGTGTATATATATGTGTATATATGTGTGTGTGTATATATATGTGTATATATATGTGTGTATATATGTGTGTATATATGTATGTGTATATATGTGTATATATGTGTATCATTATATATGTATATATCTGTATATATATGTATATGTATATATATCTGAATTACATCACATAGGAAATCTTTGATAAATATTTGTTGCACTTGTGAATTTATGGCCTTAAAATTTTTTTAAGATCTTTCAAAAACGGGTTTGTTTGAGGTACAATGTATAAAGCCAATTAAGAGACAGGATTTTTGAAACATCCTCCTTTAGAGAAATGCGAGCCTTCCTCGCCGACCCCTAGCTTCACTCCCTTCCTCACCAAGCAGCGGTGTCCTGGGGCCACCGGATGCCCCAAAGGCTGTAACGCGCACTGCGGGATCTGCGCGGGCGTCCCGAGATCTGGGGCGGGGCACCGGCCGGGCCAACCCTCTCCGCTCTCAGGACTCGCCAGCCCCGGCGGACGCGGGTGGGGGCGGGCTGCTGGCGGCGCCTGACAGTCCCGACTCCACTGCCGAGCCCCGGGGCTTTGGCGGCTGCCTTCGCGCGACCCGGCGGGGCCACCTCCGCCGCCGGGTGCCGATACCGCCTGCGCCTCGTGCAGGAGCAGGGTAGAGGCTGGGATGCGGAGTTGTGCACTTTGAGCCGGCCCCATGACCCTAAGCACGTTAGCCCGCAAGAGAAAGGCGCCCCTCGCCTGCACCTGCCGCTTCTGGGCCCCCGACATGATTCCTTACTTCTCCGCCAACGCGGTCATCTCGCAGAACGCCATCAACCAGCTGTGAGTCCGCCGCGCGCCCTCCGCCTCCGCTAACGCTCAGAAAGTTTGCTCTTTGAGCAGCCGCTTTCCCCAGCATCCTGGGGAGCAAACAAGCAAGCGAGGGCGAGCACGCATCCTGCGTGCCTGGCGATCTGCGGGCGTCTGGAGGGAAGGATGCTGGGGTAGAAGGGTGGGGGATTCGTGGAGGCGGAAAGTGTCCCGGGGTGGGGGTGGACGGAAAAAATCCTTTGGGAGAATTTCCGGTAAACTTTGAGGGACTTTGAAAGCGCGGATTGTCCCAGAGAAGTTAGTGGTGACCGAGTGACAGCTGAGCCGTTTGGCACTTGGAAGACTGGGTTGAAGGGTGGTCGACAGAATCGGAGCAGCCTGTGGGAGTCCCTGTGGGTCCTTCTGGTGAGCAGCCTTCCGTGATTGTGGGTTTTGCTTGTTTTAAATAAGTTTGTTACTAGCCATTTACAAAAAGAAAGGCCATTCTTCGCTCCTACTGGTTGTAGTCTGGAGTGATTCCAGAAAGCTTATTTCGGTAGTTTCGCTATTTTATCTCCTCCTGTACAACTAGGACGGGCTCACAGTCCAAGCCTGCACGCACACCTTCATTCACCAAAGTGCAAGTGCGTCTTTAAATCGTCGCTGTTTTTAAAGTCTCTAGAGACTTGTCATTCCATTGTGGTTTAGCTGTTTCTGAGAAGTGTGTGTGCTGAAGCTTGTGGTTAATCTCACCTAACAGTTATCAAGTAGAGGAACTTTTCCTGTTCAGGTTGCACCCTTAAATCAATGCAGTGGTTTAAGGTTACTTAGCAGCAGTTTGGTCTGCGTTAGTGTATTAGCACTCACTCCAAGTGGCTTCAGAGGAGTCAGCTGCTGAGGTTTTCCTAGACTCTTTGCCCTTAAGCAAAGCTACTGTCTCCCTCTCAGATCAGCTTTTTAATGTCCAACAGAACTTTATCCCTTATTAAAGGTCCAGAGAATCGCATGTAAAGTGATTTCTAGATAATCTTACAACTAATTTATTATTTTCATATATGGTTTGCCCTCCTATCCTTCCAAATCGAATTAAACTCGTTTGAGTTTTTTTCCCTGTGTGTTGATTCATGGTGGAGCTCCTAAAAAAAATAGAAAGAAAAAAATCATAAGTTGTTTTACTGCCCTGTACTGTAAAAGCTCCACAGTTAAACTGACTGACTTGCATTTTCCCTCTGAAAGTGGGAGGGACATGCAGTGAACGAGAAGTTAATGGGTGAATAATCTGACACTGGATAACCAATATGAAAATAATAGTGTTAACAGTACTTTAAAAATGGCAGTGGAAGCAACCCAAGTGTCCATAGATGGATGAATGGATTAACAAAATGTGGTGTGTACATATAGTGGAATATTATTTAGCCTTAAGGAAGGAATCTGACATGTACTACAGTATGAATAACCTTGAAGATATTATTCTAAGTCAAATAAGTGAGTCACAAAAGTGTAAATACTGTATGATTTCATTTATATGAGGTACCTATCTATAGACATCAAATTCAGAGAGAAGTAAAGTAGAATGGTGGTTGCTAAGGGTCGAGGGAGAAGGGATGGGAAATTTGTATCTGAAGAGCACAAAGTTTCATTTGAGGAAGATGAAAAAATTCTGGGGTTGGATGGTGGTAGTTGCACAACAGTGTGAAAGTACTTAATGCCCTAGAACTGTACACTTAAAATGGTTAAAATGGTAAATTTTATGCTGTGTATATTTATTGCCAGTAAAAATAATAGCAAAAACTGCATTTATTTTGCACCAACCTAATAAGCACAATAAAAAGAATTTAAAAGGGCCTGGTGTGGTTGCTCACACTTATAGTTCCGGCACTTTGGGAGGCTGAGGCAGGCGGATCGCTTGAGCTCAGGAATTGGAGACCAGCCTGGGCAACATACTGAGACTCTGTCTTAAGGAAAATAGAAAAAATGAGTTAGGTGTGGTGGTGCATGCCTGTAGTCTCAGCTACTCGGGAGGCTGAGGTGGGAGACTAGCTTGAGCTCGGAAGGTTGAGGCTACAGTAAGCCGTGATCATGCCACTGCACTCCAGCCTGGGTGACAGAGCAAGACCCTGTATCAAAAAAGAATAAAAAAGGCCAGGCACAATGGCTTATACCTGTAATCCCAGCACTTTGGGAGGCAGGAGGATCACTTTAGGCCCAGGAGTTCAAGACCATTCTGGGCAACATACTGACACTCTGTCTCTATGAAAAAATTTAAAAATTAGCAGAGTGTGGTGGTACACACCTGTAGTCCCAGCTGCTTAGGAGGCTGAGGTGGGAGGATTACTTGAGCCCAGGAGTTCAAGGCTTCAGTGAGCCGTGATTGTGTCACTTCATGCCAGCCTGGGAGGCAGAGCAAGACACTGCCTCTTTAAATAATAAAATATTTTTTTTAAGGCAGGGATTCTAAGCTTTTTTGGCAGAAAGGAGTTGTGAATCATGTTTTCTGGTCAATCAAGTCCAAATTTATTTTCCTAGTAATTAGTGTCTTTGGGTAAATAATTTCACATCAGTTTCTTCCACTGTAAAATGGGGATACAATGGTTCTTACCCCATAAGATCATATATTTGGTAACACTTTGTGAACTGTAATTGTCTACACAAAAAGTTAGTTCATAGAAATTAATAACTAATAGCTGCCAGTTATTGACCACTTTCACTGTGCTGAGTTTAATGTATATCTATCTCATTTAATAATCATAGCAACCTTATGAACTAATTTGTTCTGTTTATAGATAATGAAACTGAGGCTTAGAGAAGCTAAGTAGTTGCTCAAGGCCACATAGCTAGTAAGTGACAAAATTGTCCTTAAAATCCAGATCTATTTCCTAGGCCAGTGCCCTTAACCTATGAAAATGATATTTTGTCTTAGTAGTTGCAAGGTCACTTTTGAGACTTGGCAGTCTGAGGAATTATCTTTGACTGCTGAAATCTTCAACTTCCTGAAAAATGTATTTGCTTTATGGAATTTTGCTACTAAGATGAACTTTTAAAGAATTTTATGAATATTTGTCTTTTATTTTTGTCTCTATTTTCCCACTTCCTTTTTCTTTGTTTCTTGTTTGTTTTTTTGAGACAGGGCTTTGCTCTGTCATTCAGGCTGGAAGTGGCTTGAACACGTCTCACTTGCAGTCTCGACCTCCTGGGCTCAAGCAGTCCTTTGACTTCAACTTCCTGTGTTGCTGGGACCACAGGCACATGCCACCACACCTGGCTTTTTTTTTTTTTTTGAAACGAGTCTTACTCTTTCACCCAGGCTGGAGTGAAGTGGCATGATCTTGGCTCACTGCAACCTCTGCCACCCCCTGGGTTCAAGCAATTCTCTCTCTCCCTCTTTTTTTTTTTTTTTTTTTTTTTTGGAGAGACAGCGTCTCGCTTTGTTGCCCAGGGTGGTCTCACACTCCTGGGCTCAAGTGATCCTCCTGCCTTCACCTCCCAAAGTGAGCTACTATGCCTAACCACTTCTTTTTTTTCTTTAAAGAGACTTGCTATAATATTCACTTCCTGTAAACTATTTATTAGTATTGCTTTAGAGATCATGTTTATTTAGCATTTATAGTGTTGCCTAGCTTATCATCATTAAAAAAATTATTAGGAATCATTCTGAGTAAACTACTAAACGTTATGAACTTAAATATACCCATTGTTAGCACCTAATGAAGAAGTTCTTAATTTGAGGTCCATGATCACCTAGAGGTCTATGGATTGGCTTCAAAAAATCAAACTCCTTGAGATTATATGAAAATGTTGAGTAGATAAATATATTTTAAAATCAGATTCTCCAAGTGATCTATGATCTCAAAAAAGGTTTAGAACCTCTTTCCTAAAGGGAAGTGTTATTTCTAAAAACTGATACTGTAACCTCAACTGCTGTGAACATGTCCCTATGGTACCAATATGTACATAGCAATAACTAGTGGGAGCAGCTAAACAATTCAGATTTAGGGTCCTAAATGAAGACTGACTCAAAAACAATTTTGTATTTGGGGGAGGGAGGTACCTTGATACATGAGTACACTTAGCCCAGTGGTTCTCTTGTCACTGCTGAGAACTCACTCAAAAGAGCTTTTTGCCCCAACTCATTTACTGCCTTCAGGTTTGCTGTGTGTTTGGAAACCAAGAAACAAATCCTGTGAGAATTGTGTCAAAGAGTAAATTGGAGCCAGGGGCAGTGGCTCACACCTGTAATCCCAGCACTTTGGGAAGACAGGAGTTTGGGACCAGCCCAAGCAATGTAGTGGGACCCTGTCTCTGATTGATTGATTGATTGATAGATAGATAGATAGATAGATAGATAGATAGATAGATAGATGGATAAGATAGATGGATGGAAGGGAGGAAGGGAGGGAGGGAAGGAGGAAGGAAGGAAGGAAGGGAAGGAGGGAGGGAGGAAGGAAGGAAGGAAGGAAGGGAAGGAGGGAAGGAGGGAAGGAGGGAGGGAGGGAGGGAGGGAGGGAGGGAGTAGCGGTTCATGCCTGTAGTCCTAGCTACTCAAGAGACTGAGGCAGGAGGATCACTTGAACCCAGGAATCTGAAGTTACAGTGAGCTATGATCTTGCCATTGCACTCCAGCCTGGGCAATAAAGGAAGACTATCTCTTTAAAAATAAAATAAAATAAAAAGTAAATAGGCCAAAGTGAGATCCTATGGACTCTCCTAGGAGGGAAAGTTGATGACTTTTGGAGTGTGGCTTTTGGACATCTATTTTGGTAATTTCATAGGCTCTTATTTTCAACTGTGTTATATATGATAGGAAAAATTATGGAATAGCTGGGGTATTAACTGTATTTTAGTGGTAATTATGTCATCATTATTAGATTAAGGTCTACGCTTGCCGCTGTATAAAACTCACCAAATATGGTATTATTTTTGACCTGTCAATGAAGAACATTAATAAATGATCAGAATCATTCCAGAAATAAACTATAGTTACTATTGTACTGTTCAGTGTTAATTATGCTAGAAAATATATATATATGAGCAACCCAGAGAATCATTTGGTCAAACTTCAGGAGTCTTGGATTAGACTGATAAGAATGATCATAAAAAGTTCATACCCTTTAAGAGTCTGTATATGCATTTTAGTGAAACAAAAATCTGAACTTCTGAAAAATATGGAAGCCTGTATTATTTTTAGAGAGCCATTACTCAGTCTCTGGGAAGTAGTCACTAAGCAAGGAGCCAAGGTGTTAGTGTTATTATATACTAAACAAGTGGCCATTTTTGTGTCCTAAAAAGCCCAGGGAAGAATAAAAAATATTAGATAAAATGCTGGCAAAGACTACTCTTTAAAATATTCCCAGCTGGGCACAGTGGCTCACGCCTATAATCCCAGCTCTTTGGGAGGTCAAAGCAGATGGATCCCTTGAGCCCAGGAGTTTAAGACCAGCTTGGGCAACACAGGGAGATTCTGTCTCTACAAAAAATTAGCCAGGCATGGTGGTGCATGCCTGTAGTCCCAGCTACTTGGGAGGCTAAGGTGGGAGGATGGTGTGACCCAGAGAGGCAGAGGTTACAGTGAGCCGAGATGGTGCCACTGCACCCCAGCCTGGGCAACAGAGCAAAACCCTATCTCATAAATAAATAAATAAAACCAAATATTCCTGTTATGAAAACCTCTGATCAAAAAAGTCTTGTCTTGAAACTAAGGCACTGAAACATTGCTTGATTTGCTAATGAGGTTACCTTAAGCTTTTTATCCTTGACCTAAAATATTTTTATTTATTTACTTGGTTCATATATGAACTTGACTTCCTAGAAGCACATTAATGCTTTTTAAGGCTCAACCTCAACAGTAGAGGAGCATATTGGATGTTCATTTACAGTGTACCTTTTCATGAAATCAAAAGGTAGAAAATCTTGCTTTGTGTATTAGTAATAGTACTAATGCTCTTTCAGTTCCACTTTGTAGTTGTCCAAGGTGTTTCACATGAACTCATCTCCAAACTTGAGCTTGCATCAGAATCACCTGGAGGGCTTATTAAAACACAAATTGCTACCCACAGTCCCCAGAGTTTCCAATTCTGTAAGTCTAGGATGTGCTGGAGAATTTGCACTTCTAACAGGTTCCTAGATGAAGCTGATAATGACCACTACCTTAAAGTATTCCTCTGAGGCAGATTGGGCAAGTCATTGTCCACATTTTATTGCATAAAAAAAATAGAGAATCCAAATGCTGAAGTGATTTGCACAAGGCTACATGACTTGGTAGTAGAACTGAAACTAGAACCAACATTTCTTGTTTCTGAATCCAGAGCTCCTATAGTGCTGCACTCAAAGTCCTGATACATACATCTTTGTATACATATGTAAACATTTCCTTGAATTTCTAGCAGTGGAATTTCTGGACCTCATGTTATATATATGTTAAAAATTTGATACAGCCAAATTGCTTTCTAAAAAGGCTTTACCAATTTGTTCTTAACCAGCTGTGTATAAGCATGTCTTTCCCTATATCTTCCCCAACCCTAATAATATTAATGACATTCATAGCAGATAAGCAGGGTGAGGTGGCTCACACCTGTAATCCCAGCACTTTGAGAGGCTAAGGCGGGTGGATTACCTGAGGTCAGGAGTTCTAGACCAGCCTGGCCAACATGGTAAAACGCCATCTCTACAAAAATACAAAAATTAGCCAGGCATGATGGCGGGTACCTGTAATCACAGCTACTCAGGAGGCTGAGGCCAGACAATCGCTTGAACCCAGGAAGCAGAGGTTGCAGTGAGCCAAGTTTGCACTATTACACTCCAGCCTGGGCGACTGGCCAAAACTCCGTCTCAAAAAAAAAAAAAAAGATAAATTTTTACTGAGCACTTACTATCTGAGGGACACTGTTTTGAGCAATAGATTATTTCATTCGCTCTTCTTAACAACTTTATGAGTTAGATATTATCCTCAATTACAGAAGAGAGGCACAGAGAGGTTAATTTGTCAAGATTATCCAGCCAGGATGCATACACAGGTAGTCTGACTGTAGAGTCCCTGCTCTTCAATAGGTCTCTATTTAAAATTCCCGTATTACTATGGAGGTTTAGCATCTTTTTATATGTTACTAATTTTTTTTCTGTAATTTGAATGTTTGTACTTCTGACCATTTTTCTATTGATATTTGTTTTTTTTTTCTTTTTTATGTTCTCTATATATTCTGAGTATGTGGCAAAAATACTTTCTCCAAACCTGTTGCTTTTGCCTTTTAACTTTGCATCCCATGTAAAAGTTTTAAATTTTTCTATAGTCAAATGTTGTGTTTGATCTTATGATTTCAAGATTTTGCATCTTGCCTTTTGAAAACCTCTTCCCATTCAGCCTCAGGATTATCAAAGTATTATTTTATATTTTTTCTAGCATGCTTACATTTTTAAATATTTAACTCTTTAAGAATCTGGAATTTATAGTTTGAGGTAAGAATCTAGCTTAACTTTTTTTTCTAATTGGATAGTTATTCTAATACCATTATTTAATACATTCTTACTTCACTAATTTGAAATGCCACATATATACTAAATTCTTACAGATGCTTAGAGTATACTTCTGCACTCTTAAGTTCTGTTCATGTTTTTTTTCTGATCATACGCCGATACTCATTTTACTTACCATGGATTTACTGGACAAATATATGACAGTGCTTACCTCCTTGTTAGTATTTTTCAGTGTCCTATTTTTATCTGATTTTCCAGATAAATCTTAGAATCAGCTTGTCAACTTTCACTTTTAAAAATTGTATTAGGATTTTGATTGAAATCTTAATTAATTTTGAAGAAAATTAACAGTTTTACAAAATGAGCCTGCCTAATGAAGAATGTGATGTGTGGGTCTATTATTTACTGCTTTTTAAATGTTCTTCATTTAAATTTTACAGTTTTGCTGATATGGTAATTACACATTTTTTATTAGGTATATTCATGGGCATTTTATTAGGTTTTCGTTGCTCTCGTGAATGAGCTCCACTTTCCCATGACGTTTTCTAATTAGTTACAGCAGGTGGGTCATAAAACTATCACTTTTGATATTTGCTTTTATATCAGACCACCTTGCGAAAACTCTAACTTGGTTCTAATATCTAGTATATGTTTTTACTTGATTTTCTTGACTTTTCTTCATGGATGATTATTTGTAAATGAGTTTTGTTTCTTTGAGTACAGTTATGCACCACATAACAACATTTTGGTCAATGACAGACTACGTATATAGTCCCATAATATTATAATGGAACTGAAAATTTCCTATCACCTAGTGGCTGTAGCTGTCATAATGTCATAGCATAACGTATTATGCATGTGTTTGTGGTGATGCTGGTGCAAACAAACCTGCATTGTTGTATAAAAATATAGCACATACAGTTATATACAATACATAATACTTGATAATAAGCGACTATGATACTGTTTTATGTATTTACTGTATTGAACATTTTATCATTATTTTAGAGTGTGCTCTCTTTCCTCTTTCCTTTTTTTTTTGAGACAGAGTTTCACTCTTGTTGCCCAGGCTGCAGTGCAATGGCACGATCTCAGTTCACTGCAACCTTCACTTCCTGGGTTCAAGCGATTCTCCTGACTCAGTCTCCGGAGTCGCTGGGATTACAGGTGTGCACCACCATACCCAGCTACTTTAGTATTTTTAGTAGAGACTGGGTTTCACCATGTTGGTCAGGCTGCTCTTGAACTCCTGACCTCAGGTGATCCACCCACCTGGGCCTCCCAAAGTGCTAAGATTACAGGCATGAGCCACTGCACCCTGCCTAGAGTGTGCTCTCTTTCTACTTAGAAGAAAATAGTTAACCGTAAAGCTGCCCAGGTAGGTCCTTCAGGAGGTATTCTAAAAGAAGGCATTGTTATTATAGGAGATGACAACCCCGTATATGTTATTGCCCCTGAAGACCTTCCAGTGGGACAAAATTTGGAGATGGAAAACGATGATTTTAATAATCCTGACTCTTTAGGCCTAAGCTAGTGTGTGTGTGTGTCTTTAACAAAGAAGTTTCAAGATTAAAAAAAATACATTTTAAAAGTAGAAAAGCTTATGGAATAAGGATATAGCCAGGCACGGTAGCTTGTGCCTATAATCCCAGATACTCTGGTGGCTGAGGCAGGAGGATCACTTGAACCCAGGAGTTTGAGGCTACAGTGAGCTATGATTGTGCCACTGCAGCCTGGGCAACAGAGGAGACCTTATCTCTTAAAAAAAAAAAAAATGGGGGGAGGGGAACAGGAAGGGAGAGATAAAATATTTTTGTATATTTGTACAATTTTTCTGTTTTTTTGTTTTGTTTTTTTTCTGAGACAGAGTCTAAGTCATCCAGGCTGGAGTGAGGTGGCCCAATCTCGGCTCACTGCAACCTCCCCTCCTGGGTTCAAGCGATTCTCCTGCCCCTGCCTTCTAAGTAGCTGAGATTACAGGCACATGCCACCACACCCAGCTAATTTGTATATTTTTAGTAGAGACCGGGTTTTGTCATGTTGGCCAGGCTGGTCTTGAACTCTTGATCTCAAGTGATGCTCCTGCCTCAGCCTCCCAAAGTGCTGGGATTACAGGCGTGAGCTAATGCGCCTAGCCAATTTTCTGTGTTTTAAGCTGTTACTACAAAAGAGCCAAAACGTTAAAGTAATTAAAAAGTTTATAAAGTATAAAAGTTACTGTAAGATAAAGTTAATTTATTATTGAAAAAAAGAGAAATTTTGGCTGGGTGTAATGGCTCAACACCTGTAATCCTAGCACTTTGGGAGGCTGAGGTGGGCAGGTCACTTGAGGTCAGGAGTTTGATACTAGCCTGGCCAATATGATGAAACCTCATCTCTACTAAAAATACAAAAATTAGTTGGGCTTGGTGGTGGGCGCCTGTAATCCCAGCTACTTAGAAGGCTGAGGCAGGAGAATCTCGAGTTCAGGAGGCAGAGGTTGCAGTGACTCGAGATCACGACACTGCACTCCAGCCTGGGCCACAGAGCAAGACTGTATCTCAAAAAACAAACAAACATGAAAAGATAAAAGTTTTTAAAATAAATTTAGTGTAGCGTAAGTGTATGGTGTTTATAAAGTCCACAGTAGTTACAGTCATGTCATAGGCCTTCACATTCACTCACCACTCACTCACTGACTCACCCTGAGCAACTTCCAGTCCTGCAAGCTCCATTGATGGTAAGTGCCCCTTACAGGTGTACCATTTTTTATCTTTTATACTACATTTTTACTGTGCCTTTTCTATGCGTAGATATGTTTAGAGATACAAATACTTAACATTATGTTACAGTTGCCTACAGTATTCAGTATAGTAACATGTTATACAGGTTTGTCACCTATATGGTTATATCGTATAACCAAGGTGTGTAGTAGGCTGTAACATCTAGATTTATGTAAGTATACTCTATGATGTTCGCACAATGACAAACTTGCCTAAAGATGAATTTCTCAGAGTGTTTTCCTGTCATTAAGTGATGCATGACTGTACTTATAACTCTCATTGCTTTAGCTAGGCCTTATAATGTTAAATAGTGCAGTACTAGTGGGCTTTGTCTTGTTTTCCATTGTGAAAAGAAGGCTTCTTAGGTGTTGTGAGTATACTGTGTGCTGTAGGTTTTGGCATAGATCATTTATGAAGCTGAGAGTATTTCTTATTATTGCTAATTTGCAAAGATTTTTAGGTATTGAATTTTATTGACTGCTTTTTTATATCTATGGAATAATATTTTTTCTCTTTACTGGTAATGCAGTGACATACTGAATTGTTGAAATGAATCATCTTTACATAACTGAACTATACCCCCTTTTTGCATTATTCATTTAACATTGCTGGGTTTGGTTTACAAATATTTAAAGTTTTGCATTTAGGGATCTAAATATTTGGTGAATCTTTGATGCTGTCTTTGTCCAGCGTATGTCTGATTTGTAGAATGATTTAGGTAGTTTTTTCATTTTTCTGTGCTCTGAAACAGCTCTTTAGTAGGATTATCTGTATTTTAAAGTTTGGAACCAAGCAGTTGTATTCCAAGTGTTTTTATCTTATGACATTTTTTTTTACCATTCAAATTTTTAAATTTCCATGTTCTCATTGAATAAATGTAATTATCATCTATGATGCTTTTAAAATCTAGATCTTCTACAGAAATGGGCAAACATAACTAAATAATTGATAATGGAGTAATTGAAACCAGGCATTCATTTATGATTTAAGGGCTTTTTTTTCTCTCTCTTTGGTGGATAAAGAGACTAATATTAATATTTAAGAGAGGTATGAGATGCCTCTTTGATTTTAAATTAATACTGACTTTTTGTGGCTATTCTTGATCTTTGAATAGAAAATGTAGCCTTAAAATGGAATATTTTTAAGAAAATGATCAAATTGGTTTAAATCTAGTGAATCTTCTGGGTGTTATGGCCTTCAAATATGAAGGAACAGTTAATGATCCCCTGTCAAAGTATAAAGATGCATTTGTGTTTTTATTATTAGTGATAACTTTCTGTGGCTTTATCCATACTTGTGATTGTTTAAAATCAGTAGAGCAGTAATTAACATAGAACTGAGGGGCATTAAAAAAAGAGCTTTCAGCCGGTACAGTGGCTCACACCCCTAATCCCACCACTTAGGGAGGCTGAGACGGGCAGATCACAGGAGGTTGGGAGTTCAAGACCAGCCTGACCAACCCGGAGAAACCCCATTTCTACTAAAAAATACAAAATTAGCCAGGCATTGTGGCACATGCCTGTAATCTCAGCTATTCAAGAGGCTGAAGCAGGAGAATTGCTTGAACGCAGGAGGCAGAGGTTGCGATGAGTCAAGATAGCACCATTGCACTCCAGCCTAGGCAACAAGAGTGAAACTCTTGTCTCAAAAAAAAAACACCTCTCAACTTTGGCCTTTTTGGAATCATGCTTAGCCAAGTTAACTGGAAAGTAAATCTGCACAATGAAGATGAACAGGAATGGTGAAGTAGTGATATGCTCAAGTCAAGATTTCTTTTTAAGTCTACAATGGATTTCTTTTTTTCTAAATACTGCTATTAGGCTTGTGTGGTCACCTATATTTACTTCTGAAATTGGGAAATGTCTGTAGACTTAACACTGGTAAACACTGCCCAAAGCCAAATAACTAAAGAAGTTGTCAGTCTGTTTCCAAGAGCTATTGGGTCTGGGAATAATAGAGAGGCTTAAACTGCTATAGATCATCTTGCTCACATCTGTTCTTGCGTCTTTCCAGTTAATGTGAGTCCTCTTAATTTACCATATGTTAAACTGCCTTTGGGCTAAAGAACAGTGATGGAGGTGTTATCACACAATTTCTGAATCTTTCGCATATTTTTTTAATTTCTTCTTTTTTTTTTTTTGTGACCGAGTCTTGCTCTGTCTCCAGGCTGGAGTGAAGTAGCATGATCTCAGCTGATTGTAACCTCTGCCTCCTGGGTTCAAGCAATTCCCCTGCCTCAGCCTCCTGAGTAGCTGGGACTACAAGCATGCACGACCACATGGGGCTAATTTTTTTTTGTTTTAATAGAGACAGGGTTTCACCATGTTGGCCAGGATGGTCTTGATCTCCTGATCTCGTGATCCACCTGCCTCAGCCTCCCAAAGTACTGGGATTACAGCTGTGAGCCACTGCACCCGGCTACTTTTTCAATTTCTAAGGTGAAAGAAAAAAATAATCAGTATCCTAACTATTTTTAGTTAGGGTTCGAGTTAGCTTTGCACTGTCAAATGATACAGGATGGTTGCTGTATAACTAATATAATTAAGTTTATTTTAAAGAAAGGTGCTACAAACATCAAGGCCTTTTTAGGTGTTCCTGTAATTTGGAAAGGATGTAGCCAGTAATTTATAAATAGATTCTTATTGTTGCACACCAAAGGGCAAATTTGGGCTCACCTTTTTTGCAAGCTGTGTAAATTCAACAACTTGTGTTTTCTGCATTAATCTATTTTTAGAGGGGCATGACCCTTCTTTTAGTAATTTAAGGGATTTGGCTTAGTTACAGTTGGTAAAGCAACAAAATCCAGAGGTTTGAATCACTCTTAAATAAAGAGAATACTCAGTATTAGCCAATTATAAGCTTTCTTAGAAAGTTGCAACAGTTTAGGTTTCCAGGGTAGAAGCAGAATGATTTGATTTTTTTTTTTTTTTTTTTTTTTTTGGTAATGAACTAAACTATTTAAATTGTTGTATATGTTTGTTTAAGGATGGTATCTGCCTCATTTCAGGGCATTTTGGATGTCACCTGAGATAATTATTCACAAGAAAGAATAATAAAAATTCCAGTTATGTTTGTTACTTTTATCATCTGTACTTCATATTTATCCATCAAAATTTATATGGATATTCGTGTTCCATAAGAATATTTCAAGTCCTGATCATTCTAATTGTGGACTTTATATTGATTGTCTTCTGTGGTGACCCTGTAAAAGTTTATGCTACATATGGCTTTATCTGTTTGCAACTTAAGCAACACTTCAAGCGTACTTCATCACCCCAGCAAAAAGCTGGTCAGGTTTGTGAATTTAGCATCTTATCGGTGCATCTTGTCTCTGCTGTTCTCTGAATTTTGTGTCATAAAAACCAGTGTGTCTCCATGAGGGCTAAATTGAATGAGAGTATTTCTTCACTGATTTTAAATAAATATCATTTACAACAGAACTTTTGAGAGATGCCATTTCTTCAGGATTCTCTTCTGTCTCATGTCCCTTTAAGTTAATCTTTCTCTTAATGTTAATATATACAGTTCTCATGAGCATCAAAAATTTTAATTTCCCATAGTTATATCATCTCTTTTTATTTATTTATTTATTTTTTTGAGACAGAGTCTTGCTCTGTTGCCCAGGCTGGAGTGCAGTGGTGCGATCTTGGCTCACTGCAACCTCTGCCCCCTGGTTCATGTGATTCTCCTGCCTCAGCCTCCGAAGGAGCTGGGATTACAGGTGCCTGCCACCATGCCCAGCTAATTTTTGTATTTTTTAGTAGAGACAAAGTTTCACCATGTTGGCAAAGCTGGTCTTGAACTCCTGACCTCAGGTGATCCGCCCACCTTGGCCTCCCAAAGTGCTAGCATTACAGGCGTGAGCCACTACACCCGGCCT
This sequence comes from Cacajao melanocephalus, assembly GCA_963573385.1. NCBI lineage: Eukaryota > Metazoa > Chordata > Mammalia > Primates > Pitheciidae > Cacajao > Cacajao melanocephalus. The sequence continues at coordinate 26,449 of CAUYLG010061685.1, read as the reverse complement.
TATCTCTATTTTTAGGGGAAGCTTTAGTTGAGAATTTGGGGTTTCTGTGGGGGAACGTAAATTCTCAATGGAAATCTCTCTTCCCAAGAGATGTGTGAAATGAATTCAAACAACAAATAAAACTGAAGTCCCTTTGGCCAGACTTGGAATCTATCATTCTGTCAGTCCTACCTCTGTGATGCCTTTCCCTCCTCAATAAAATCTGACCCTTAATTCTTAAAAGTATCCCATTCCTTAAACATTCTCTTTAAAACTCATAAATGATTTCTTGGGTCACATATTCAGAATAACTACTTGCCGTTTTTATTGTACCTAATAGTAATAGTGCAGTATTTGAAATGAAACAGACCTGAGTTCCAGAGTTCATCATTTATTATCTGTGTGACTTCAAACATATTATATAACCACCATAATCATTAGTTTCCTCATCAGTAAAATGGAACTTACAATACCTATGAGGATTAAATGTGAGATTTGTGAATTGCTGGTAATAGTAAGCACTCAGCAAATGGTAACTTAAATTTTTGCTCATTTTGCTCTTTTGATATGAGCCAAATTATAGTAGAAAGAATTAGAGTACAGAGTGGCACCCCAGCATGATGGTAAAAATTCTGTCATGTCCATCATTATCCTAAATTGCATCTATTTTGTGTAAGAAGTAAGAGATAAAAAAGAAATATAAGACATGGTTCCTGCAGTCAGGATACTCAGTCTGTTGAGGAAATAAGACGTAAATGAAAGGATAAATAAGAGCACAGTTTTATTTATTTTTACTTTTTTGAGATGAAGTCTCACTTTGTCGCCCAGGCTGGAGTGCAGTGGCACAATCTCCGCTCACCGTGACCTCCGCCTCCCGGGTCCAAGCGATTCTCCTACCTCAGCCTCCCAAGTAGCTGGGACCACAGGCGTGTGCCACGACACTCGGCTAATTTCTTTTTTGTATTTTTAGTAGAGGCGGGGTTTCACGGTGTTAGCCAGGATGGTCTGGATCTCCTGACCGCGTGATCCACCCGCCTTGGCCTCCCAAAGTGCTTGGCATTACAGGCGTGAGCCACCGCGCCCGGTCCCAAGAGCACAATTTAGGGACCGGACGTGGTCCCTAAATTGCACTTAGCACTGCATGCTAAGTGTCAGATGAATAGTACAATTTGTGCTTTAGAAATTCAGAGAATTTCATTATCATTGTAGCAGGTGCGATGGCTCACACCTGTAATCCCAGCACTTTCAGAGGCCGTAGAAGGAGAGTGAGGTCAAGAGTTTGAGACCAGCCTGACCAGCATGCTGAAACCCCATCTCTACTAAAAATACAAAAATTAGCCGAGTGTGGTGGTGGGTGCCTGTAATCCCAGCTACTCAGGAGGGTGAGGCATGATAATAGCTTGAATCCAGGAGTTGGAGGTTGCAGTGAGCAGAGATTGCGCCACTGCACTCTAACCTGGGCAACAAAGTGAGACTCTGTCTCAAAAAATAAAAATAAAAAAAAAGAAGGGTACCATGGCTCATGCCTGTAATCCCAGCACTTTAGTAAATTGAGGCAGGCGGATCACCCGAGGTCAGCCTGGCCAACGTGGTGAAACCCTATCTCTACTAAAAATACAAAAATTAGCCGGACATGGTGGTGCGTGCCTGTATTCCCAGCCACGCAGGAGGCTGAGGCAGTAGAATCACTTGAACCTGGGAGGGGGAGGTTGCAGTGAGCCGAGATCACGCCACAGCACTCCAGCCTGGGCTACAGAATGAGACTTCGTCTCAAAACAAAAGACAATAGGATTTGAGCTGAGACTCTGACCTTTATTTCTGATCTTTAAATATCTTGATTTGTGTAACAGTGGTAAAGGATACTTGCATGGTGACAAGAAAGGAAGACTACTGTGGGGGATGTTATGGCCATATTACATACAAGTAAGATAGCTTTCAGTGGATGACTGCTATTAATCATTTGTGGTAAAAGGAAGAATCCAGAAAGGTTTTTTGTATAGACTGATAATGTTCTTTAGAAAATTACTTTGAGCCGGCTGTGGTGGCTTACGCCTGTAATCCCAACACTTTGGGCCACCATGGTGGGCAGATAACTTGAGATCAGGAATTTGAGACCAGCCTGGCCAACATGGCAAAACCCCATCTCTACTAAAAATACAAAAATTAGCTGGGCATGGTGTCATACGCCTGTAATCCCAGCTACTGGGGTGGTTGAGGCATGAGAATCGCTTGAACCCGAGAAGCAGAGGTTACAGTGAGCTGAGTTCGCACCACTGTACTCCAGCCTGGATGACAGAGAGAGAGACTCTGACTCAAAAACAAAAAAAGAAAAGAAAAGAAAAGAAAAGAAAATTACTTTGAGCATATTTTGGGTATATTATATGGGCAGAGCATCCAGAGTATCTACTAGGCACACAGCACAGTAACCAGTGGCTGCAGATTTTACATAGCTTATTTAGGAAGGTTGCCAATTTCACAAGGCCATTGTTATTGAATCAGTACCAGTGGCTGTGAGCACAATGTGAAATCCCCACAGGCAACACTAGAACAGAAATCATTAAACTATCTGGTAGTGGCTTTATGGTTTGTTTATTTAAAAAAACACACACACATTCAAGTAATCCAAAGCAAAACTTATTTCTCTTCTTCCTCCAGGTGCTTAGCTTTAGATGTTATTATTACATCAGCATCACGTGGTAGGCAAGGTGGTTCCCATGACACAGAGGGCTTATAATATTTATAGTGGAGTAAGCTATAAAGGGAAAGGTGTGCTGATTGCTATTTTTTCTTGTTATTATCGGCCTGGTTGCCAATTAATGGCTTAATGTATTTAGTGTTCTATGTAAGCAACATACAACTCATTAGTTTCTAAGTCAAATACACATGAAAATCATTCTAGTGGATATGAGAGTGTTTCATACAAATAGTAAGCCTGTGATTATACATTAATCAATGAAGATCAAGAACTGTATAAATGCCATGTTACACTAAGCCCAAATGATAGTTTAATGATATTGAGTCAAAAAAGAGACACTGCAACTACTAAAAATTTAGAGATTATGCCCTAATAATGCCTGTGCCAAGAAAAATGGCATACTGAAACTAGGTAAGAGAAACTGCATATTTCATAACATTTAGTGATTCTAACCAAATGAATTTAAACCCAGTATAATTTTTTTTCAAAATTAAAAACTGAATAATGTAGTAGACTGTCTAGTTATCTCTAATGTAAAGATTTTAAACTATTGGTTTAATCATACATTTTTATTGCTTCCTCTTAGAAGTGCTTGAGTACATCTGTTAAGAACACGCTTTAATCCTGGCTATTAGTGTGCTGGGGCTTATTCCCCCCCGTAGCTCTCCCATAGTCAATCTCAGTTATCATGGTAGTCTGTGCCCATGCTACTGGAATTTTCTCTTCTTGTTTTGTTGCTATTTTAGATGTTTGGAGAAATTCTCAGCAAGTCCATATGCCCTGTTTGTCAGAAAATAATAGTGTCATGAGAAAGTTTGTTATGCTTTAAAAAAACAAATCTAGGCCAGGCACGGTGGCTCACTCCTGTAATCTCAGAACTTTGGGAGGCTGAGGCAGGCAGATCACCAGGTCAGGAGATCGAGATCATCCTGGCCAATATCGTGAAACCCCGTCTCTACTGAGGCTGTGGATTGAGGCAGGAGGATTGCTTGAGCTCAAGAGGTCAAGGCTGCAGTGAGCTGTGATTATGACACTGTACTTCAGCCAGAGTGACAAAGTGAGACCCTGTCTCAAAAAAAAAAAAAAAAAAGAACTTGTCCTAGGTGAGTGATTTTTTTTTTAATGGAACTAGTCTTATCAGTGAAGCAGAAAGCAGTATTGGCTATATTTTAATATTTGTAGATAATGCATGTTTATTGTAGAAAAAGCAGAAAACATTGAGACATTTCTCCTCCCTCCAAAAACATTACTCTTATTTTTATTTCCCAAATAGATTTCCCAAATAGATTTACTGTTAACACCATCCAGGTTAACACATATCTTTTTCGTGTATGTGTATGCTTTTAAAAATGGGATGGTCCCATGTTTACTGCTTTGCAGCCTCATTATTTTTACTTCAGCATATTGAGAACATCCTGCCATTGTCCCCAAATGCATTTTTTTCATATCCTTTTTACTGGTTGTTTGTTTTCCATAAAACTGATTCATATTCTGTTCGATTGTTGAGCATTTCAGTTCTGTCCAGTTTTTTGCAGTTATAAACAAAACCTCACTGAATGAACATCCTTATGCTTCAGTCTTTGCCCATGTCCCTAAAAGACATATTCTAAGGGTCAATTCTGGGATTGCTAGGACAAAGGACATATGTATTTCTAGGGCTTTTGATACAGGCTGCTGGTTTGCTCACCTGTTGGAGCAGTCTACACTCCCATCAGCAGTTGTAGTAATTCATATTTCTAATGCTCCCGAAATGATAAATAAAAGTTTTTCAAAATACGATTCTATCTTTCAGTTCTTCTGAGCTACTTGGAGACCCAGAAAAATTGATTCTCACTTGTCTTTGCTATCAAGACCCTCTTTCATACCTAAGTACTGGTGAAAAATGCATTAGTTTGTGAGCTGTTTGGGTAGAACTAATGGAAAGATGAAATAATAGTACATCGATAGTCAAGATGAAGAAACTAATTATCCCGGGATGTTTTTGGGCATATAGGTAGTGTTTGTAAATTTAGGTTTGCTCCCCACATTGTCATTTTATTCTAAAAGTATTACCATTTTAGACTTAAAGAATTTTAAAGCCAAAAGATAAGCAAACAGACTTGCTTAGGTTATGTAGCAGATTAATTCAGACTTTGAACAACATTTCATTGTGCTATTTAGGAAGTGTTAAGCATATTGAGATTTCCCTTAGTGCTATCTTACTATGATACTTAAATTTTAAAAGATGATCAAATAAATTATTTTAATGATTATGTTTATGAAGTTAGAATTTCCTGTCCTTATTTATTGAAAGCACTTGACATATTTCACAAAGGTGAGGAGATTAACTTTTTTTTTTTTGTAGGAGATTAACTTTTTAGGGAACGAGTCATTTAAATTCTTGAACCAAAGTTTCCATCTTTGAGGCTATATGAGTGTTGAATATAGGAGAAAGGAGAAAAGTATGCATGTTTCTCAAAGGCTCTTTCTTTAAATTTCACTGGCAGATCTAAACACTATCCATAGGGGCCTATGGCAAATTTACCAAAAAAGGGGGAAATGAAAGGAAAGAAAAAGAAAAGACAGGAAGGAGGTTTCTTTGTCTGTTATGCTGGCTTCAGTAGCGTTGGTTGCCTGCCTCTCTTTGAGACTGTGACGCTTCCTTAATAAAGGTGTGTGTTTAAATCACAGACAGGGAAAGTGCTTTCGGGTGAAGTTTCACTTTTTGTAGTGGCAGCAGTTCTGGACATGGTGCTAGAACAGAGGGTGAGTTCAGCATCTTCTCTTCAGATTGGATCTCTGCCCACAGCTCATCTCTTTTACATAGCAAGCCTTTGTTCACTAGAGAGTAGACCTCTGTGGTTGGCCTGTCCACCTACTGTCAGAGACCAAAGGTGACTGATAAGGAGTTCAAAGGTCAAAATAGATAGTGTGAGGTCAATCCAGCTTTAAGGAGAAAAGCTGTTGTTTTGACATGCAGGCATCAAAAACTGAATTGCAGCCTGAGAGATGTTCAGTTCATCAGCTTTGGCCATTCAGCTCCCATCAAAGAAAAATCACTACCTGAGTTTCTGCGGTCAGCAGGAGCAGAAAAGAAAGAAAACTTTTTTAAAGGTGTGATTTAATTAAATTGTGTTGTATTGGAGATTTCTTTCCAGAAATGGTTTCTTCGTGAGTGTTTCTTTGCTTACTATGAGAATGCAGGTATTAAATTAAAAAACCAAACGTAAACCACAATTACTAGGGCCTTTTGTTGGGTTTTTTAATAGAAAGTCAATTAGATTAGATTCAGGTATTTCATATACTGACATTACCCTTTGGCCTATTAGGGTCCGATGGAGCATTAGGAAAGGCAAGTCATATTTGCATTATTAAGGCTAACATTTTTTAATTAAATTGGCTTTTACTAAGTATTTGGCTAACTTCAGAATTGAGATACTACAAGTGTTTTCAGCCTGATTCAAAGTTTCCATTTTAGGGAATGTCCTTTAAGTTAGCAGTGGTCCTTATATATAGCGTCATTGAGAGACTGTAAGCTAAGCTATTGTCCTTATCCTCTAGTCTAGCAAAAGATTTTATGCAGGACAGCCATATAATTTTCAGGGCCTCGTGCAAAGTGAAAAGGCAGGGCCTGTTGTTGTTCAGCAACAAGAATTTCAAGACAGCACCAGCAGAGCATTAAGCCAATTCTGAAACCCTTCAAGCACCCAACCCTGTACAGGTCACAAGGGCATCCCTGACTGGGAGGTGAGGTTAAATAGATGGTGGATTTGATTAGAACTCTGCTACTTATTTACATTATTTCTGAACCCCTGTTTTCTCTATTTTTTATCTTTCTATAAAATTTTTCTTGTTCTATCCTCTTGCCAAACTTGGAGACCCTGCAGGAAGAATTGGGAGTATGTATACTTAATTTTCTTAGTCCATGTGAGAACTTCTGCAAGAACTTCTGTATTTTCTTGTGTTTGGCTGGTGTAACAATTGAGATTAGAGTTTTGGTTTTAGGAAAGTGATTAATTTATTTAATTAAAAAACACATATACCACATTATAATTTTAAAAGCTCTCTCACAATTCATATAACGTTTGATTCAAACAATTATGCTTTTGAGGCAGTTAGGATTTTTTCCTCTCATCTTATAGATAAGAAAATTAAGCCTCAGAGAGGTTAAGAGACTTTCTCAAAGTCAGCCAGCTGGTAAGTGAAGTTCAAGCCCGTAACTTTTCTCACTATTTCATTCTGCCTTTATTGTTCTGCAAGATCAAAGGTAAGGTGGCAGAATATCTTGCTTTCTCAAGATCTACTTTATAAAATTTTTGCTAGTATTCTGAGAATAACTGCTGGGTTATAATAACAATGCAAGTTTTCACTTCTGTTATTTGCAGTAACCCTTAGAATAACTCTGTGTCATAGTATTTCAGCATCATTTTAAAGAAATAAGACGGAGGTTCAAAGAGATTAAATGACTTGTTGAAGATGAAAGGGCAGTGACTGAAATCCAGGTCTTCTAACTTTATATCCCATGCTTTTGTACTGCGCCTTATTTGCCCATAGTTAATTTCATTTCCCTACTTAGTAAATGTTCATTTATTTATTGGTCACCTACTATGTTCTAGGCACTAGGAATGCATCAGTGGACAAAAACCAAGTCACAGCTCTCAGAACTTACATTACAGACTGTAAATAAATTACTGTAAATAAATAATTAGCTGATGATATAACTCTAAAGAAAAGATAATGCAGCACAGAAAGAAAGCTGGGAGGGAGAGACTGTTTTAGAGAAAATGGTCAGAAGACTGTTAAACTGTTACTTAAACCACAAACCAAAGTGTAGACATTTTATGTAAATGCATAAGTCAGTTTTTAGGTATATATAACAGATAATCTAAATAATATAAGGCCACTGCATTTATAGACACAATGACAATAGTTGATGATTGTTAACTGTTATAAAAATTAGCCTTTGTAGTAACTGTTATACCTTAGGGTCAGTCTCTTTTCCCATGTTGCGTGGATTATAAAATCAAGATCAGTAAAGCCCTAAATCTAGTCCTTTTCTTTCATGCTGAATCACTTACTGCATAAAGTAGTGTTTAATGTATGGTGATCTTAGATTTCTCACACTGTTAGAAAATAAGTACTGTGATCAAATGGCATGCTCTGGGTAGCTGTTAACCTTTCTAGAGTATCCAACAGGTTCAGAGAAGTGTAAACTTAATTTGCTGGTCAGATTTAATTTTAATGAATTTCAAAATCTTATCCAAAATTCTTTATTATGCTAAAATCCTGTTATGTCTAGTATTATTGGGCTTCAGTAAGTCAACCCTTACTTAATGCTTGGGAATCTTTGTAATATAGAATTTTTTTTTTTTTGAGTCAATCTCTCTCTGTAACCCAAGCTGCAGTGTAATGATGCAGTCTCCACTCACTGCCACCTCCACCTCCTGGGTTCAAGCAATTCTCCTGCCTCAGCCCCCTGAGTAGCTGGGACTACAGGCGTGTGCCACCACACCTGGCTAATTTTTGTATTTTTAGTAGAGAGGGGGTTTCACCATGTTGGCCATGCTGGTCTTGAACTCCTGATCTCATAATCTGCCCACCTCAGCCTCCCAAAGTGCTGGAATTACAGGCATGAGCCAACACACCTGGCCTTTTTCTTTTCTTTTCTTTCTTTTTTTTTTTTTGAGACGCTAACTCCTGACCTCAGGTTACCTGCCTGCCTTGGCCTCCCAAAGTGTTAGGATTACAGGCGTGAGCCACCTCACCCAGCCAATTTTTTTTTTTTTTTTTTTTTTTTTTTTTGAGACGGAGTCTTGCTTTGTCACCCAGGCTGGAGTGCAGTGACGCAATCTCAGCTCACTGCAACCTCCGCCTCCCGGATTCAAGCAATTCTTCTGTCTCAGCCTCCTGCATAGCTGGGATTACAGGCGTGCCCCACCATGCCCAGCTAATTTGTGTATTTTTTGTAGAGGCAGGGTTTCACCCTGTTAGGCAGGCTAGTCTTGAATTCCTGACCTCCGGTGATCTGCCCGCCTCAGCCTCCCAAAGTGCTGGGATTACAGGCGTCAGCCACTGCGCCTGGCCCTGTAGTGTGCTTTAAAATGAGAGTCCACAGTATTAACAGAAGAACTTGTGAAACTCCCATTCATTGTGTTCCCTGTGGTTTCAAAATTAAGGCCAAGCGTAAGTCATTCACTATTTGCCTTTTGTTAAAGGTGAGCTGTTATCTGCTAAAAAGTGAGGGGTAGTAGTGGGGAGGCTATTAATTCTCACCTACTCATAATTTATATAGGGCATTTACTAGATTCCTTTAGTCTAGAGTTTTGGACCAGGAAATTCATGAATACACTGAAATAATATGAAAATGTGGGTCTATATAGAAGTAGAGCATTAATTTTTTTCTGGAGGAAAAGGCCATAGCTTTCATCAGATTCTCAAAGGAATCTAATGATCTTCCCCCAGCATCCCTCCACCTCCAATTATGAACCTTGAATAGACTGCTTTAGGTATTTGATTTAGAAACCCAAGTAAACTCTTTTTAAGCTTTTTGAACTTACCACTGAGATTTATTTATCCAGTTTTAAACAATCCCTCATGATTTCCCCAGGCTGAAAGAATTTGAGCTAATGTTTTCTCTCTATTGAGAAGGATTATGCAGCCTTTTGAATACCCTCTCCTTCTTAATAATCTTGGAATAGATATTCCAAGAATGGTATTTGCTTAAAGAAAACTTGGAATATTACAATAAAGCCTGAATGTTTGTGTTTCTCAGCACAACCTATGTGGTAATAAAATGAAGCGATATTAGGGTAAAATATTTCTAGTGCATGAAATATTTCAGGGAGGCAAAAAGATTTAAGGTTGTTACTCTGAAGAAAAAAATTGAGAGGCAGTAGGAGAATTTCTAATGGCTTTTAGTATAGGTACCTATTGAATTAATTATAAAGAGATTGTTAGGAGGTTTGGGGGTGAAGACTACTGTCCTAGGCTTAGATATTTAGTGGAATGAATGTGCTTTTTAACTGTTTGTGCACTGAGGGCCAAGAATTCAACCCCTAAAGTCACTGTTTGCTACTAAGACTGATTTCTGCATCCTGCCATGCATAGTTATGAATTTTTGAAAGTGTGCCATTTTTGCCTCCTTGCCATTTGCCTATTTGTGCTGGGAAAACTTTCTGGGCTTTCTCAAGACATAGAAAACCTTGAGAAAACTCAGACCAGTTTATCTCTTAGAAATTAAACACACTAGTGAAACCCCGTCTCTACTAAAAATACAAAAAATTAGCCGGGCTTGGTGGTGTGTGCCTGTAATCCCAGCTACTCCGGAGCTGAGGCAGGAGAATCACTTGAACCCGGGAGGCAGAGGTTGTGGTGAACCGAGATGCACCATTGCACTCCAGCCTGCAGGACAGAGCAAGGCTCCATCTCAAAAAAAAAAAAAAAAGAAAGAAAGAAAGAAAAGAAAGAAATTCAACACCCTATGAAGAAGAAATTGATGTATCTTAGAATTTTTTCTTCCAAAGGGATTATTTCAGCTTTTCAGTATCAAATGAGAATATTTAGGTAGACATTTTTCATTAGTGTTTTTCATACAGAAGAAATAATATGAGATTTTTCAAAATTCATCCTTTTTAAAGTATTGAACTGTGAATTATTTATACAATTTTTGGTTTAGAAGTAAATATTGGAAAATGAATACCTAAATATATATAAACTGTTTGTTAAGTTTCTGTTTGGTAACTATTGTTTAAATATGAAGTAGGAAGTAAGACATTCAAAATATTACCTGTTTAGCATTAATTGCTGATTTGAAAAAAAATGTACAACAGATTCCATAATCCTCTTCAGTGACACTAGAAAAACTTTGGGGAAACATTTAACATCTGTTTAACTTTTCTGCGGTAGACATTTCATAATTGCAACATGCAGTTTCTTTGAATGAAGATAAACATTTCTATTTGTTATACTTACCTTTCAGAAGTGTGTTTACTGCATTCTTTCAATGTATTTGTTGAGGAGGTTCCAAAAATATCTGGTTGTTACTGGGGTTTCCTTAGCTTCCTCTTAGGGGCAACTATTGTGCCTGACTCACTTCAGCACAATCTTTATTAGAAAATCCATGTTCACAAGATGTGCTTTTGTTTTGTTTTTTTATTTGTTTGCTTGTTTTTGATAAATGTAAGTGAGCTGGTCCCCATTTGGTTCTTCCTTTGCTGGATGCTGGATCCAGGAAACTGTCAACTAGAGGACTGCTGGAAGACTCTCCCCAGCTAGAACTTGATGTTATTGATATAACTATGATTCCCAGGTTGAAAACCTATTTTTTCCAGTTCTCAGGAGACAAAACTGCTAAACATTTTACCCCGTTGACCTGGGCAGCTCTTTTCTCTGGCTAAGGTGTAGCAGGCAGTCCTAGCAAGTGAGTTACCTGAAAGATATTTGCTGCTTTGCTTTAGGCATGACTGTACCAGAGTTATGTGTGGTAGAGATTGCTCAGTGCATGCATATTAGAGGTTATACATTTATCTATTCAGGATGAAGTAAAATTAATCATTGGTTTTTCTGTTGGTTTCTATGGAACACATCAATACAGTTTTTCTGTTAGTGTCTTTCCCCCTCAACTGAGGTAATGACCCCACTGTTGTGAGCCTAAGCCTGAGTCTCCTTCTATCTTTAATGGGTGTGCATACCTTGCCTAAATATAGCGAGGTGTGAACTTGGCTGATATATAAAGAGAGACAGTAAAATGACCTTAGCCGGTCTCCATATCTACTGTTAGAATTATATTTAAAGAATAGGAATGCTGTTTTCGTTCTGCTTCAGGCTGAAATGCTTTTTCCAGCTGCTCCGTTTCCTTAGCTAAAAAGTTTTTGCAGTAGACCAAAAAATTATTTTAAAAGCTGAAGTGAATTACTTCAGAAAGAAGGCAGAAGTTAATTCCACATGAAAACATGTCTGAAGGGTGGTTTCTGTTTCTATTTCGTTGTCCAGAATTTAACATTTATTCCAAATGTGAAAGGTAAAAGCTTTTCATGTACCTTGTGTTCTTTAGAATAATAATTTGCATTTATATTATCCTGGTGTTTGCCACTTTCTAGAACACTCCTGCAAACTTTTGCCTACTAAGAAGAAAGACAATATTTTATCCCCAGGTATGTAAGACAAGGTAGATATCATTAATTTAGTTTTACAAATGAAGAAACTCAGATATAGAGAGGTAAAATGACTTTTCCAGGGGACTAAGTGAACCAGGAATACAGCCAATGCAGGAGATATCACTTCACCACGCTTTAGCTCAGGCGGCTGTATTTTACCCTCTTTTGCGAGCGTAAAATCACCCAAGAAGGTTCTCTTTTATGAGAATTTCTGTGGAAGAAATTCTCACTCCCATCCCTTTCTTTTTTAATTGACCAGCACTGGGGTTGTGCGGTGAGGGGGTTGGAGGATTCTATTTGCAGAAAAATTTTCCAGTGGAAGCAAGGATCCGGTGACCGAACAAATTAATCATTTGATTACTAAGTAGGGTTTAGTACTCTATAGGGTCTGAACAGTCACATTTGCAGAAAAGCCCAGCCCATTGTGACATAACCTTTTTTTTTTTTCTCGAGAAGGAGTTTTGCTCTGTCACCCAGTCTAGAGTGCAACGGCGCAATCTCAGCTCACTGCACCCTCCACCTCCCAGGTTCAAGCGATTCTGCTGCCTCAGCCTCCTGAGTAGCTGGGATTACAGGTTTGCACCACCACGCCCAGCCAATTTTTTTTTTTTTTTTTTTTTGTATGTTTTGTAGAGACAGGGTTTCACCATGTTGGCCAGGCTGGTCTTGAACTCCTGACCTCATGATCCGCCTGCCTCGGCCTCTCAAAGTACTGGGCTTACGGACATGAGCTACTGCACCCAGCGTGACATAACCTTTAGAGGCATTTTTTAAGAATTACTTCTTCTGACCTATAATCCCAGCACTTTGGGAGGCCCAGGTGGACAAATCACTTGGGACCAGGAGTTTGAGACTAGCCTGGCCAACATGGTGAAACCCTATCTCTACTAAAAATACACAAATTAGCCAGGTGTGGTGGTGCATGCCTGTAATCCCAGCTACTCAGGAGGCTGAGGCACAAGAATTGCTTGAACCTGGGAGGCAGAGGTTGCAGTGAGATCATGCCACTGTACTCCAGCCGGGATGACAGAGTGAGACTCCATCTCAAAAAAAAAAAAAAATTACTTCTGCTGTGAAAAACCTAGTTGGAATTTTTGCTTATGTAATGCTGTAGAAATATGGTGATCTTATGTTTAATAGAGTGCTTTTAAGGTACCCAGTGATAATCTCCCAAAATCATTAACTTTAAGAATTGATAATGTTAATATGAGGAAATGAGAGCTGGATTGTCTTACCCCGTGTTATATAATTCATTAGTGACAGAACAAGAACTCCAGGTCACCTATCAATTCCATGTTTTTCCTATCTGCCTTTAAATGTTTCCCTGAAGCAGGTGAGATACTACCCTTATCTTGTGTAAATGGAGAAGATGCCTAAAATGCTAAAACTGACTCAGAGGTACCCAGCCATAAGTGAAATGTGATTAGCAAATCCTGCTCAGTGGCATCTTCACCAGCCAAGTGTGTACCTACTGTTTACTGCCTCTACCAAGTCAATGAAAACATGATCAGAGAACTGTAAGTCCATTTATGGAAAGGTTTGATTTAGAGATATTTTGAACTTGCAGTGATGAGCCCCTTTTCAAATGGCTGTATTCTGAATGTAACAGGCACCTTATTATATTTTTCATCATATTTTATTTTCATATCTTTTTAAAATCTTAAAAAACATTTATGGGTACACAGTAGGTATATATATATTTATGAGGTATAAGAGGTATTTTGATACCGGCATGCAATGTGTAATAATCACATTAGGCGGGGTGCAGCAGCTCATGCCTGATTCCAGCACTTTAGAAGGCTGAGGCAGGCAGATCACTTGAGCCCAGCCTGGGCAACGTGGTGAAACACTGTCTCTACAAAAAATACCAAAAAAATTAGCCAAGTGTGGTGGCACACATCTGTAGTCCCAGTTGCTTGGGAGGCTGAAGTGAGATGATTACTGAGTCCTGGAGGTCAAGGATACAGTGAGCCATGATCATGCCGCTGTACTTCAGCCTGGGTGACAGAGTAAGACCTTGTCTCAAAAAAAAAACAATTACATCAGAGTAAATAGAGTATCTGCCACTTCCAGCATTTTTCCTTTCTTTGTGTTACTAATTTTTTTTTTTTTTTTTTTGAGACAGGGTCTTGCTTTGTCACCCAAGCTGGAGTAAACACAGACACTGCAGCCTCAACCTCCTAGGTTCAAGCAATCCTCCTGCCTCAGCCTCCCAAGTAGCTGGAACCACAGGCACATGCAACCACACTTGACTAATTTTTTGTATTTTTAGTAGAGATGGGCTTTTACCATGTTACCCAGACTGGTCTGGAACTCCTGAGCTCAAGCCCTCTGCCCACCTCGGCCTCCCCCAAAGTTCTGAGATTACAGTTGTCACCCACTGTGCCTGGCTGCTTTTACTTATTCTAAATGTACAATAAATTATTCTTGACTTTAGTCACCCTGTTCTGCTGTCAAATACTAGATCTTATTTGTTCTAACTATATTTTTGTACCCATTAACCATCCCCACTTCCTCTCCACACCTACTAACCTTGCCTGTCTTTGGTAACCATCATTCTACTCCCCATCTCCATGAGTTCAGTTGTTTTAATTTTTAGCTCCCACAAATAAGTGAGAATATGTGAAGTTTGTCTTTCTGTGCCTGGCTTATGTCACTTACCATAATATCCTCCAGTCCATCCATGTTGTTGCAAAAGACAGGATCTCATTCTTTTTATGGCTGAATAGTAGTACTCCATTGTATAAATGTACCACATTTTCTTTATTCATTCACCTATTGATAGACACAAGTTACTTCCAAATCTTGGCTATTGCAAATAGAGCTGCAATGAATATGGAAATACAGATATCTCTTATATACTGATTTCTTTCTTTTGGATATATGCCCAGCAACGGGATTGGTGGATCAGATGGTAGTTCTATTTAATTTTTTGAAAAACTTCTAAATTGTTCTCCATAGTGGTTGTACTAATTTATATACCTGCCAACAGCATATGAGGGTTCCCTTTTCTCCACATCCTCACCAGCATTTATTATAGCCTGTCTTCTGGATTAAAGCCATTTCAACTGGGATAAAATGATATCTCATTGTAGTTTTGGTTTGCATTTCTCTGATGATCAGTGACATTGAGCACCTTTTTTCATATATCTGTTTGCCATTTGTATGTTGTCTTTTGAGAAATGTCTATTCAGACCCTTTGCCCATTTAAAAATCAGATTATTAGATTTTTTTCTCTAGAGAGTTGTTTGAGCTTCTTATATTAATCTGGTTAGCAATCCCTTGACAGATGGGGAGTTTATAGATTTTTTGTTTTTGTTTTTTTGAGACGGAGTCTTGCTATGTTGCCAGGCTGGAGTGCAGTGGTGCAATCTCGGCTCACTGCAACCTCCGTCTTCCAGGTTCAAGCAATTCTCCTGCCTCAGCCTCCCAAGTAGCTGGGACTACAGGCGTGTGCCACCACACCCAGCTAATTTTTGCATTTTTAGTAGAGATGGGGTTTTGCCATGTTGGCCAGGATCTCCTGACCTTGTCATCCACCCACCTCAGCCTCTCAAAGTGTTGGGATTACAGGCATGAGCCACCATGCCTAACCTGTTTATAGATATTTTTTCCAATTCTGTGGGTTGTCTCTTTACTTTGTTGTTTCCTTTGCTGTGCAGAGGCTTTTTAACTTGATGTGATACTGTTTGTCTATTTTTGCTTAGGTTATCTGTGTTTGTGGGTTATTACTCAAGAAGTCTTTGCCCAGTTCAATGTCCTGGAGAGTTTCCCCAAGGTTTTCTTGGCGTGATTTCATAGTTTGAGGTCTTAGATTTAAGTCTTTAATCTATTTTTATTTGACTTTATATGTGGTAAGAGATGGAGGCTAGTTTCACTCTTCTGAATATGGACATCCAGTATTTCCGACATCATTTGTTGAAGAGACTGTCCTTTCCCCAATGGATGTTCTTGACACTTCTGTTGAAAATGAGTTCACTGTAGATGTTTGGATTTATTTCTGAATTCTCTGTTGTATCACATTGGTGTATGTGTCTCTTTTTATGCCATTATCATGCTGTTTTGATTACTATAGTTCTGCAATATAATTTGAAGTCAGATAATGTGATTCCTCCAGTTTTGTACCTTTTGCTTAGGATGGTTTTGGCTATTCTGGGTATGTTGTGGTTCCACATAAATTTTAGAATTCTTTTTTTATTTCTGTGAAGAATGCCATTGGTATTTTGATAGAAAGTACATTGAATCTTTAGATGGCTTTGATAGGTTAGACCTTTTCACAATATTGATTCTTTTAATTCATGACCATGGAATATCTCGTCATTTTTTGGTGTCCTCTTCAATTTCTTTCACCTGTGTTTTATAGTTTTCATTATAGAGATTGTTCACTTCTTTGGTTAATTCTGAGGTTTTAATTTTATGTGTGATTACTATAAATGAGATTACTTTTTAAATTACTTTTTCAGATTGTTTGCTGTTGGGATATAGAAATGCTACTGATTTTTGTATGCTGATTTTCTATCTCACAATTTTACTCAATTTATCAGTTCTAATAGTTTTTTTTGGTAGAGTCTTTCAGTTTTTTCTAATATAAGATTATATCATCTGGCTGGGCACAGTGGCTCAAGCCCATAATCCCAGAACTTTGGGAGGCTGGGGCTAGTGAATCACATGAGGCTAGAAGTTCGAGACCACACCCAGCTAATTTTTGTATTTTTAGTAGAGAAGGGGTTTCACCATGTTGGCCAGGCAGGTCTCAAACTCTTGGCCTCCTGTGATCTGCCCACCTTGGCCTCCCGAAGCGCTAGGATTTCAGGTGTGAACAATCATGCCCAGCCTGCAAACAAGGATAGTTTGACTTCTTTCTTTCCGATTTGGATGCCCTTTGTTTCTTTTCTTGTCTGATTTCCCTGGCTAGGACTTCTAGCACTATGTTGAATAACAGTGGTAAAAGTGGGCATACTTGTCATGTTCCAGATCTTAGAGGAAGGGTTTTCAGTTTTTCCTCATTCAGTGACATAGTAGCTGTGGGTTCTAACATCTTTTTAAGTGTTACAATCCCATTTATAGAAGAGAGGTAAGAAGCAAAGTCAGTCACCTATAAAACATGACACCTTTTCTGTGGTTAACATGTATATTGAATCAAATCTTATTCTCTGGACTTACTCCACCGGTTTTTTCCTTGGGATAGCCTGTGGTTCATCTTTAATATAAATTCTCTTTTTATTCTCCAGCAGCTATGTTTTATACAACTATTGATTTTAGAAGTGGGGAAATTCAAGTTCCTGAAAACTGCCTTCTCACGGATATTCTTTAGCAATGAATTACTTGGCCGGGCGCGGTGGCTCATGCCTGTAATCCCAGCACTTTGGGAGGCGGAGGTGGGCGGATCATGAGGTCAAGAGATCAAGACCATCCTGGCCAACATGGTGAAACCTCATCTCTACTAAAAAACACAAAAATTAGCTGGGCATGGTGGCACGTGCCTGTAGTCCCAGCTGCTTGGGAGGCTGAGGCAGAAGCATTGCTTGAACCCGGGAGGCGGAGGTTGCAGGTTGCAGTGAGCCAAGCTCGTGCCACTGCCCTCCAGCCTGGCACCTGGCGACAGAGTGAGACTCTGTCTTAAATAATAATAATAATAATAATAATGATAATGATAATGAATTACTTAATTGAGCTGTCAAAGAAATTTAGCATTACCTGCTTGCCAGTTCTTCACTAATATCCTATTATAATGTAATACAGATGAATTTGTAAAATTCACTTGTCTTCTTTTGATCAAAGCTGGCTTCAGATTTCTGATTCATCTTTTCCTTGTTACTGTGTTCAGGAAACTGAGCTTTCTTTGTTATTGGTTTAAAATGACAGTTCCAGAACTTATCTGCATTATTGTTCATTTGACTAGAGCCCATCAGTATATTGTCATATCCGTTGAATGGGGCATAAGGAAGGAGGGAAGTCCTTTGTGTAAAGGCATTCTCTTCAGCTGTTCCTCCCTAATGCTGTAAGTTTGGTGCCTGGCAGGAAATGATACAGACGTGTGTGGTAACAAAGTGACATGAGGAAGAATTGCCTGTAAGCTTCCCTGGCTTGTCCAGGATGATTGGCTGGCAGCTGGTAGATAGGTTAAGGGAGATTTGATATCTAAATCTGAGGATTCACAAGTATACATTTAGAGATAATTGAGATGGTGGAAAAAACTATTTTGAGAAAAGTTTGGACAAAGGCGGATGGTATGAAAGGGAATTGCTGTGTAAATAGACTTCTTTTTTGACCCTGCTGGGTGACTCGTAAAGCCTTGCAATCTTTTAAAGGCAAGGACCTGTCAGAAGAATCAAGAACTTCAAAGAAAAACATTCTTTATGAATGCAAGGGATTTTCACATATCAAAACATTTCTCTCTCTGGTTTTTCTTATAATTTGAATTTCTTCATGGAGTAAGTTTACCATTACACTAAAAAATAAACTAGACAAATAGCCCCCATGGTATCTATCTTCTCTTTATTCTTATTAGCTCAGATCAGACCACCCTTGTTTCTTGCCTAGAATGCCAAAGTAACATCTACCTCCGTTTTTTAAGTTTCACCCCTCTTCCAATCCATTCTTCATATTGTAGTTGGAGGAATCTTTCTAGAAATGCAAACTCTGGCTCTCTGTTAGCCTCAGAATAAAGTCCAGATTCCTTAGCAAGCCATAGAACACCCTTCCAAATCTGTGCCCTGCTTACCTCTCCCCATCTTTACTGAAGCTCTCTCTCCACTGTTTCACCATACAATAGGATTGAAATTGTTCTCTGTCTCTGACCAGATCTTGACGCATGCTGCTCCCTCTGCCTGAAACATCCTTTCAGGCAGTCTCGAACTCCCTCCTGACCTCCTGATTTACCCGCCTCAGCCTCCCAAAGTGCTGGGATTACAGGTGTGAACCACTGCCCAGCCGCAGGTGTCTTTATAGTAGAATGATTTATAATCCTTTGGGTGTTTACCCAGTAATGGCTTTTATAAAAGTTCATCACTGTATTCCAGTGCCTTGAATGGGACCTGCTACATAATAAGTGCTCAATAAATACCTATTGAATGAAATCTATGATGTATTCTTGAAAAGTTTTCAAACCAAACAATTTCAGAATCAACTAGAGCACCTTTAAAAAAAATTACCAAATTCAGGTCCTTAAAATAGGGTTTTTTGTTGTTGTTGTTTTTCGTTTTTTGTTTTTTTTTTTTTTTGAGACAGAGATTCGCTCTTGTTATCCAGACTAGAGTGTAATGGCGTGATCTTGGCTTACTGCAACCTCTGCCTCCCGGGTTCAAGTGATTCTCCTGCCTCAGCCTCCCAAGTAGCTGGGATTGCGGCCTGCACCCCCATGCCCAGCTAATTTTTGCATGTATCATACCTTTGAGTTAAAATCTGTATCTGGTTAATTAAATTATAATTTGATCTGTTGTAGCTTTCTGCTGTTACCAACAGGAAAATGTGGGTCCTGTGAACTATGTGGAATTAACTGAGTGATGAGAATTCACAGTTTAGGTAGCTTTAGCCTAACAAATTCATATAAACCCATGGATGATCAGCTCTGTCATCAAGTTAGTAGGAAGAGGAGCTTATATAGCACCTAGGAGAGGCTACTGTGCCTGAACAAGAAGTTTCCCAAGTCTTTTGTAGTCAGCTTGCCCAGAAGGTAGATGTATGGCAGTATCCCATACAACACACCCAACTTCTCAGAAAAGGGAGATTCAAGACAGAATACCAGATAGAACTTTGCAAGCAAGTTGAAAGTTCTTTTTCAAGTAGAAGAAGTTCCCCCAGCATGAGGCCTGTTTGAAGGCTGCAAACAGGAACAAATAAGGCAGACTTTCCTGTGGTTTGTATGACAAATGTGGGCTTTCTCACCTGCCAGAGGAGCTGCCCTACTCCCCACCCCAGAACCACTTTGGTCCTTTATAAAAATTGAAAACACAGAATAATATCATTTAAGAAAATTTTCAAAAAGAGAAAATATTACCCACAATGTTAAGATCGTTACTGAGAGCCATTTCCATTCCTGCCATGTTACCTTCCCGTTCTTCACATGCACCAGAGAAAAGGTTTTGTAATATCTTTCATACTTTATTATCTTCCGAAGTGTGCTTGAGTCTTCAGCATCCCTATTACCATTTTCAGATAACATTCATTAAGAACTGTGTACATAGTGTTACACCAGGCACTATATAAAGCAGTATGAATGGCAATTTCCCTTCATTGCATTACATGCAAGAGCAAACAATATAGGCCTAGGAGTATTAATTTAACTAAACAGAAAGTTAAACATATATCAAAGCAAGGCAGTAGAACAGGTGAACCACTGTATTATCTTTGCTTTTACGTGAGTTTTCTGTACATGATAAGCTTTTTTATTTGGAATTGGAAGATGAAGGGAGGATTGGGGCAATTTGTTTCTCACTCAGATTTTTATACAGTATATTATACCATATCTCATCTCCCACAGGGATGGGATATCTTGCATAGAGCTAAGTAGTGCTACTGACAGAGAACCTCAGTTACTTAAGTGGAGACATAGGGGCAACTTAAGTTCTCCTTATCTGAGTAATAGACATTGCCAATGGCAAGACATTTTGGGCAGAGGGGTAGCTCATAAATGAGGAACTTAATCTAAGAAACTATTAGCTCTTCAGCCCTGCGGCTTCTAATTGTTGGTTTCTTCACAGTTCACTTTCTCTCAGGCTCCACCCCTCTCTCACTGCAGAGAAGAACTTGTTGACAGCAGCTCTGCTTTCTCAAGTCTTGCACAAAGGCAGATGTCTGAAAATTTAGCTTACGCAAAACATCTGTGTGCTTGACTCTGTTCCCACAGTGTGTTTTTCTGTACTGCCCCTCCCCATTTTTTGGTCTTTTTTAAAAACTGAAAATACAGTATAATAACATCATTTAAGAAAATTTCAAAAAGAAAAAAATCACCTACAATATTACCATCCTTATTGAGAGCTATTTTCATTCCTGCCATGTTATCTTCCCATACATAGCTTTTTGCCTAGTTATGTCCTTTGTCTTAAGCAGAAGTTCAGATACTTTGTCATATGGCCACTTCCCTGTTTTTTTCCTGGTATCTTTTGGTTTTTGGTCTTGAGTTACAGAAAGGACATTGCAGCTTATCAGTCTCTGTTGATGAGTCCTTATTTTTATTTTCCTTTCTGACTTTTGGAACCTAAGTACTCTCGTATTTAGAGTATGGCTGAGATCCAACTTTTAAAAAGTAACATGTGTATAGGATTTCTTAATATTTAAAAACTGCTGTTGTCAATAACTTATTTATTTATTTATTTACTTATTTACTTATTTATTTTGAGACGGAGTCTTGTTCTGTCTCCCAGGCTGGGATGCACCATCTCGGCGCAATCTCGGCTCACTGCAACCTCTGCCTCCTGGGTTCAAGCAGTTCTCTGCCTGAGCCTCCTGAGTAGGTAGGATTACAGGAGCCCACCACCATGCCCAGCTAATTTTTGGGGTTTTGTTTGTTTGAGATGGAGTCTCTCTCTGTAACCAGGCTGCAGTGCTGGAGTTCAGTGGCGCAATCTCAGCTCACTGCAACCTCCGATTCCCTGGTTCAAGCGATTCTGCTGCCTCAGCCTCCCGAGTAACTGGGATTACAGGCACATACCACTACACCCAGCTAATTTTTGTATTTTTAGTAGAGATGGGCTTTCACCATGTTAGGCAGGATAGTTTCAATCTCCTGACCTCGTGATCTGCCCGCCTCGGCCTCCCAAAGTGCTGGGATTACAGGCGTGAGCCACTGTGCCCAGCCTTACAAATTACATTGACTTTCAAGAAACATTACCATGCCCACCCAAGGACAGCCTCATTTAGAAAAAACATGTCTATACTTTTCTGCCCTTTGTTAAGTTGAAAGCCTCATTTCTCCCAGTATCTGACTTATCTTGTTAGTAACAGTGTTTCACTTGTAGCTGGTTGTCTCTCTTTTCAGAGCTTACCCTTTGTCCTCTTAAGGGTGAATAAGGACACATCCATGTCTCCTCATTATTTTCCTTTTCTTGTTTGACAAAAAGAACAAAATGGCCCGTGTTTCCTTGTTTCGGTAGAAAGTTTGCCATTGAATATCTTCAGCCACCTTCCTTTCAGAAACCATAATCCCCTATACTTAGACATTTGAAGGGTGGACCTGTGGTGGGTAGGGTCCCCTGATAACTTAGGAAGTCTGCAGGACTTACATACAGCTTTGCCAGCTGTCTTACTGTGTGGGAAAACAAAAGACTCTCAGAATTGTAGCTTTCCTTCCAGTCATTGCAGAGAAATTTTCCCTTTAGTAGTAAAACTGGTGGTTAAAAGTGTTTCCTTTTTCCCTTGTTTTCCTGGGTCCTAATTTGCCATTGGGGTAAGTTATGGGACCTAGCTCAACCAAGACCTGAAAGCAATCCAGGGAGCAAGTATGGGATTGTACTGCAATGTCTATTCCTACACTGGAGCAAATATATAATGAATCTTAACTTTTTTCCTCCAGTGCATTTAAAACACATATGAAAGTTAAATTTACTCTTGGATGATTTTGGTTAAGACAGTTTTCTCTTTTTCTAAACCCTAACCTAAATGTTTGGAATTACCATTATTTCATATTGCACGTAGAATACTGCAAAATACTACTGTGTGATCTCTGTCCCCAGCTCTCCAAGAGCTGTGGATCATTGTGTCTTCATGAATATACTTTAATATGTGCATTTCGTGAATTTGAACTGTTAAACATTGGATTGGACATCAAGAAAGCTCAATAAATTAAATTTGCAAGAAACCAGTAGAGTGAATTTTTCATCTGTAACGGTGGTACAATTCTGTAGTGATTCAGTAAGGGGAAAAAGTAGGAAGCAGGGAACATTGGATTGGTGAAAAATTGTGAAGTAATTAAGGACGGTGACTTCTACTTGCTTTCTCTTTTCCCTTTCCATTGACAGCTCCTTACATTGTCCTTTGGACTTTGCCTTTTGCTATTTTTTTCTCCTCCTCCTATTCCTCTCCCTCCTGATCCTCCTCCTTCATCATCATTAATGTTATTGTTATTATTTACAAAAGTTAACTGCTTTTGCAAGTGTCAGAACCTGAGCACTGGCAGCAGTGACCTTCCTAGATTTCATTTGTGCATTAGTGGATGGCCGAAGGGATCTATAATATGCATTTAAACAGTTACAAAAAGAAGAATTTGCCCAGGGTCTTTAAAAAGTCAGGCAGTCCAGTGATGGTAAAGAAAACCAGGCAGTAGATTTAAAAGAGAGTCAACATACTTTATCATGCCTTTCTCTATTCCCTGTAGTTTGATATTTGGGAACTAGTAACTTTAAGGAACTTTTAAGAGGTCCTACTGGCAACGTATTTTTTATGTTTAGCTAGTAAGGTAGAAAACAACTATGGAAAAGATGGTTTGGTAAGGAAAATTGATAAACTGATGTTTTGCAGATGGAGTTCACTTTTTGTGGCCAGTAAATTTTGAGAATTACTTGTAAGGCTGCAATAAAGTGGCACTGAACTGACTCGATTTTTTAAATAACAACAACAACAACAAAAACTCCGTGGTGTTCTAGTATTTGAGAATTCACTTTTAGAACCTTATTGATACATGAGTGGATAAGCTACAATGCAGCTACATTGTATCCTATAGAAGCCAGGGAGTGGTGTTTTAAACAAAAACAACAAAACTTAAAAATAAGCCTATAGGCCAGGCTTGGTGGCTCACACCTGTAATTCCAGCACTTTTGAGAGGTGGGCGAATCACCCGAGGTCAGGAGTTTGAGACCAGACTGGCTAAAGTGGCAAAACCCCGTCTCTATTTAAAAATTACAAAAATTAACTGGGCGCGGTGGCAGGCACCTGTAATCCCAGCTACTTGGGAGGCCAGGGCAGGAGAATCGCTTGAACCCAGGAGGCGGAGGTTGCAGTGAGCCGAGACTGCACCATTGCACTCCAGCCTGGGTAACAAAAGCAAAACTCTGTCTCAAAAAAAAAGAAAAGAAAATAGACCTACATTTCGACCCCTGCTCTGTCATTTACTAATTGTGTAATTGGTAAGCTCAAGCAAGTTACTCTCAAAACCTTTGTTTCCTCACCTGTGAAATAGGAAGAAGAACTTCTGTTCATGGAGTTATTGTAGATAGTGGTTATAAAGTACTAAGCATCATGCCTAACACAAGGTGGGTACTCAATAAATGATAGTTACAAAGTCCTTTTTATAAAAAAAAAAAAAAAAAAAAACAAAAAAACAGAGTCTTGCTCTGTTGGTTAGGCCACTGCAACCTCTGCCTCTCAGGTTAAAGTGATTCTCCTGCCTCAGCCTCCCTAGTAGTTGGGATTACAGGCCTGTGCCACCATACCTGGTAGAGATGGGGTTTCAACATGTTGGCCAGACTGGTCTCAAACTCCTGACCTCAGGTGATTCACCTGCCTCAGCCTCCCAAAGTGCTGAGATTACAGGCATGAGCCACTATGCCCAGCCCAAACTCCTCTTTAAGTGTTTTTTTGTTTCTGTTTTTGTTTTTTGAGACGGAGTCTTGCTCTGGTGCCCAGGCTAGAGTGCAGTGGTATGATCTCGGCTCACTGCAACCCCTGCCTCCCCGGTTCAAGCAATTCTGCTTCAGCCTTCTGAGTAGCTGGGATTACAGGCGCGTGCTACCACTCCCGGCTGATTTTTGCTTTTTAGTAGAGACGGGGTTTAACTATGTTGGTCAGCCTGGTCTCGAACTCCTGACCTCGTGATCCTCCCGCCTCAGCCTCCCAAAGGGCTGGGATTACAGGTGTGAGCCACTATACCTGGCCTCTTTAAGTTTATTTCACAGTGCTCAAAGCCAGCACCTAACTGCTACCACCACCATCACACAACTCCCAAGAGAACATTTTGATGGACATGCCATTGTAACAGATTCTAAGTTTTTACAAATGGAAGTTTGTGAAGTAATGATAAAATTCTTGCCATTATAAACAATAGCTGTCCAGTAGGCAGTTGATTGTATAGGTCTGGGGCTCTGATGATAGATCTGATCTTTTAGAGAGCCAGTGGTTGTGGCAGCCAGCCTCCAAGGTGGTGCATAGTGGTTGTTGCCTCCCAATATTGCTATCTTTGTATTAGTCCCCTTCTATACGAAATCGGGCTGAGCTATGTTACCAATATGATGTTGCAGAAATTATGGTATGTGTCCTCCAAAACTAAATCACAAAAGTATTGTTCTGCTACCTTGTTCTCCCTGGGATCACTCATTCTGGGAAAAGCCAGCTGCCGTGTCACAAGGGCACTCAGGCAGCCCAGAGGAGAAATTTACATGGCAAAGAACTGAGGTCTCCTATCAGCAGCCATGTAAATGAGCCACCATGGAAACAGATCCTCCAGTCCCAGTCTAGGCTTCAGACGACTGCAGCTGCCTAAGAGACCCTAAGCCAGAACCACCCAGCTAAGCTGTTGCTGAATTCCTGATTCTCAAAAACTGTGTGAGATAATAAATGTTTTTTTTGTTGTTTTTGGCTTTTAAGTTTTAGGGTAATTTGCTATGCATCAATAGATAACTAATCAGGAGTCATCAGCATATAGGATGGTGATGGCCATAGTGTGGGTGAAGACATTCAGAAGAGTAATATAGAACAAGGAGAGGAGTGGTGATGAAATCATGGAAGACATCATATTTAAGAAGTTAGCAAAAGCATAGCAGCCCACAAATGAGAATGTGAAGGAATAGTCAGAAACACAGAAGGAATAATAAGAAAGTTTCAAGAAGATGGATGTTTGTTAACGATATCAAATGATCAAGCATTTGATAAGGACTGAGAAAATGTTCATTGGATTTTACAAGCAAAAGAAAATCCCAATTACAGTGTATTGAAAAGTGAATTACAGACAAGGAAGTAGAAACATTGAAACCCAACACCACTTGCCTTTCTCTGCCTCTTTTCATTTTCTACCACTGATTGTTGGCTCACTACATTTCAGTGCTCCTGACCTCCCTGCTAATTCCCAAGCTAGCCAGTCACATTTCTGCCTCAGGGCCTTTGCATCTGCTGCTCCCACTACCTTTTTTCAGATGGGGTCTTGCTATGTTGCCCAGGCTGGTTTTAAACTCCTGGGCCCAAATGATCCTTCCACCTCATCCTCCAGAGTAGCTGGGATTACAGGTGCATACCACCTTGGCCAGCTCCCCCCACTGCCTTTAATGTTCTTTTCCCAAACAGCTGCATTGCTCCCTCCCTGATACCTACAGATCTCTTGTTGAAATGTCAGTTTAGTGAAGAGATTTTTTTCTGCCATATCTTATAACACAAGCAAGTATACATAACAGCACTCCCTGTTGCTCTTTCTCTACTTCATTTTTCTCCATAGCCCTTACCACCAGCTCACGTCTAAAGTGGCAGCCACTGCTTATCTCTGGCCAGTTGTTGCTAGATGGAAATGTGTGTTCAAATTTTATGATTTTTCAAAAGAAGCTGGATTTTTTTTTCTTTTTTTTTTCTTTTTTTTTTCTTTTTTTATTTTTGAAAGAAAGAAAAAGAGAGGAAAGAAAGTGAGAGTGAAAGAAAGAAAAAAAAAGAATGTAAGAGAGAAAGAAAGAGGAAGAGAAAGAGGGAGAGAGAACGGCATTCTTGTTCTATTGCCCAGGCTAGA
>CAUYLG010061684.1:0-107945 GCA_963573385.1 Cacajao melanocephalus | reverse complement strand
TTAAAAATTTTTTCTTTTATTTCAAAAAAAACCCCCCCCGGGGGGGGGGGCCCAAACCCTTCAATTTAAATTTCTTTTTTTTTTTTTTTTTTTTTTTTTTTTTTTTTTTTTTATGGCCAGACCCAGGACCTTCCAGCCAGTCAGGTGTGCAGGTTTTTCCTATTATTTTGCATAAATGCGAAGCCACATTTTAATCGTTTACATTTTTCTGGCCCTGCCTGTCATATTATGGTGGGGTTTTGCTGCAGACGAGCAAAAATAATACCTGGAACAGCAAGTGTAGTTTATCACATTATTTACATGCCTTAGTAAGATATATTGTGCTAGAGGATAATAATTAAACCTTTTAAAAGCCCTTGGACTTGCCATGCTGGAGAAGTTTCTAGAGTATTCATTCATATGAAGCAGTGGGTCTCAGTGTTCTCCAATAGCAGATGCAGCAGCAATCAGGAAACTTGTTAGAAACCCAATATTTTGAGCCCCACACCAAACTCACTGAACCAGAAACTCTGGAGATGGGGTCCCTGTAATGTGCTTTAACAAGCCCTCAGGTGATTCTGATGAAAGCTAAGGTTAGAGAACCACCTGTCTAAAGAATGACGCTTAGCAGAGGTGCACGGTGACCTCAGTGGAGTTTATATTAGTAGTACTTGTTACTCCATGTCATGAACTAATTAGTAATCCAGGAAAGCGAGATCAACAAATGAGTTTGGTTTTCTGGCTGTGATTTAAATATTTCAGGTTGACTGGGAAAAAATTACATAATTCATTTATTTGAACTGAAATGATTTAAAGTTAGCTCATTAATCACTAAAGCAAACTGTTTCATTTTTAATGTTACTCTTCAATTTAGTGTTTAGGTAACATGAAACTCTATTAAAATCTAATTATATTAGCAACAATATCGAACACTCTGGGAGAGAACTAAACAACAAACGCTTAATTATGAGGAGTAACTCTTGAACCTTAATAAATCTTCAATTTTAGAGTTATGCCTATGGTAAATAATTTCCCTTTTAAAAATGTATTTTAAAAGACCAGCAAAAAAATGTGACCTCTGTAGGCCTTTAGTGAAATCTGCTACAAAACTGATGATACGGAGGAAACAACAAAGCCAGGTAGGTGGTAGGCAGCTGATAAAGTTCACTGGTTAAGCTGTTCAGTATTAGATGCAAGTCAGAAAGTGTACACAAGTGCAAACTTGTTCCTTCCTCACAATTACAGTGATGTGGTGGCTGTGTCCACACCCAAATCTCATGTTGAATTGTAGCTCCTTCCCACGTGTTATGAGAAGGACCTGGTGGGAGATAATTGAATCATGGCGATGGTTTTCACCATACTGTTCTTGGGGTAGTGAATAAGTCTCACAAGATCTGATGGTTTTAGATCATGAGGTCCTCTCTCTTGCCTGCCACCATGTAAGACATGCCTTTCACCATCTGCCATGATTCTGAAGCCTCCCCGGTCATGTGGAACTATGAGTCCATTAAACCTCTTTTTCTTTATAAATTACCCAGTTTAGTGTATGTCTTTATCAGTAGCCTGAAAAGGGACTAATACATACAGATAAGCATGTACGTGGAGGCTTTCTAAGAGTCAAAACCTCAGATGTAATAGCCGTAAATGCTCCGTAAGTCTACCTTTTCCTAAAAAAAAATTTTCCGTTTAGTTCTCTTCCATGTTAGGTCCACCAGTGATAATATTTGGCATCTTCTGTGCATGGCCCAATATAAAGGGACACTCTATTTTCTGGCTAAGTGCAGCTCCTCTGTCTCTCCTGATAACAGCACAAGAGGAAAGGTCTTGTACTGCACCGAAGATCAGGATCTGTGATCCAAAGGAACTGCAAGTGGAAACAGTGAGGAATGAGCCACGTGTCCAGATGAACCTGGAGATCACCAATCCAAATACAAACATCAAATTCACAGCCCCTGTCCTGGGACAGTGTGTGCACACATTGGTTTAGAATTAGGGAAAGTAGTTACTGATACCCAGGTTAGGGTACAGATAACACTGCAAGCAATTGGCAGTCTTACTGAAAAATGATAATAAACGATTCCACAAGGAGGAATACCTGAGACCCTGAAATCAATGGCTTCATTTTGCTACTATTCAGTATGAGTCTCCTTTTGCATTCTGAACTGCTGGGTAATGGGCCCTCTCTGAACGTGGAGGGGAATAATAATAATAATTATCCAGTTCTGGGAGTCTTTTCTAATTAGAAGTAGTTTTCAGTCTTGGCTGTCTAACAGAATCTTTTGGGGCAGGAAGTTCCCAACAGACACACTCAGGCCTTGCTGAATCCATCACTAAGGAGTGAGCCATGCAGTTGTGCAGTGTGTTCTGTCTGTGATCTAAGGAGTGTTTCTTAAGAATGACAGCTCTGGGTTCAAATTCTAGCTCTGCCACTAAGTACTGTGTGACCTTGAGTGAGTTATTCTAATTCTCTGTGCTTCCATTTCCTTATCTGTAAAATGGTGATTAGAATAGCACCTACTTTGCAGGGTAAAGTCTAAGCAACTTTATACATGTAAATGCAGAACACTATCAAGCACTTAGAAAGAATTCAATAAATGTAACAATTATCACAACCTGGTGCTTGTAGCACCACATCCAATTAGATTTCAGTTGTCTTTACTATCTAGATTAACACATCATGTTGATAACATCTCTGAGGGGTGAAGCTGAGATCTGTTCAGGCAGAATTAAGTCAGCGAAAGCACCCGTCCCCCATCTATTTTCCAAGTACAAATATATTTTTCAGAATACTGAGTCTCCTATCAGGAAAATAGTCTGTGTTTGTTAACTAGGTGAACAAAGATAAGAAGGGTTATAACATAAGCTACTTTGCATATACTAGGGAGAAACAGCTAAAAGACGGCACAGTGATGACTTCATTTCTATAAGAAATGGAACAAATATCATCATTGGTTGTCATACAGGCCCCAGTAACTTCTCATTCTTTTTTGTCAAATTTAAAATGATATGTTAAGGTTTCATGTTTCCCAAAGACATGCTGCTCTTAGTGACAGATTTCACAAAAGGTTAAAGGAACTCAAACATTCCAAATAAAGTGAAAGCAGTAATGTGGGTGTGTGGCTTAGAACTATGTCTTCTGTGGGTAACGGAGGACATGAGACGCAGTCTGCCTAGAAAGGTCCCGAGACAGCCCCGAGGAAGCTATTCTGACGACCTCAGTGATTGCAGAATCCAAGAAGCTACCTGAGAATGGATACATGAAAAAAAATAGCTCTTTCCTCAAAAGTTAATTCACTTGGATTTCCACACATGAAAACTCCTCTTTTACTTTTCAAAAAAAATTTTGAGGTGAATTGATGTTATATACTATTTTACCAAGAGCTCATATTGCTTTGCAGTTGTTAGACTAGTACTTGAAATACACCGGTCAAGTAAAAAATAGAGGTGTGGTAGCAGGGAAAATGCAACGTATAACATAAACCCAAGCACTGTTGAAGTATCATTTTTAAATCTTTAGAAAAAGGTGCATTTACTTAAAGTAACAGTAAGAGACATATATTGTACTGATGTGCTTGTCACGTTAGTTTACAATGTGAGGAATACGTTACTAAGAACTGTGACTCACTGGTACTGTTGAAGGCATAAGAGGTGTTAACAACTGCCAGGTGAGAAATTG
Source organism: Cacajao melanocephalus (assembly GCA_963573385.1). Classification (NCBI taxonomy): domain Eukaryota; kingdom Metazoa; phylum Chordata; class Mammalia; order Primates; family Pitheciidae; genus Cacajao; species Cacajao melanocephalus. The sequence continues at coordinate 104,290 of CAUYLG010061684.1, read as the reverse complement.
TCCAAATCAAAGATACCAGTAGAGTCAGAGGCCAGGGGAACATAAAAGATGTTGGAAAGAGCGATGGAGGGCAGATAGAGCTGGGGTAGGAGCAGGAGGTCTGGGGTGGTGGTAGGGAGAGGCGTGCAATGTGGTAGTTACGTTGAACAGGTTAGAAGCCGCATGGTCAGAGAGGCATTGGAGCCAAACAACTAAGAACTCAGACTCCTGCGTTAGGGAGACTTGGATCAGAGACCTCCGTCTGACTTGGGTCAAGTAACCTAACTTCCGTTTTCTCATTGGTAAAATTGGAATGGCAATAATGTCTCTTGTAATAGAGTTTGCTGGAATTATATGAGATAATCTAGTTGGCACATAGTAAGCAGGCAAGTAAACTAGGGATCCCCAGCTGGTTTGGGAAACAAGGTTTCATATGGTTCACAGATGTTTCATTAGGCCCATGGTGGGCTAAAAAAAAATTCTTCTTTGAATTCATTTAAATGTAACAAACTCAGTTTTCCTGTCTCCACCACTGTCTTCGGTTTACACTCAGCCATTTTCAGCCCACTTTACTCATTGATATCACCTGCTTGGCAACTGTGGGCAACAGAGTTTGATTCTCAAAGCAGTTGGCAGTCCTTGTTAGCTTCTGTTCAGAAAGAAAGAAGCCATAAAGTGTAAAACAGACTCAAAACTTTTGTGATCTTGAAAAGAGCTGTGGATCTTAGAAGCCATCAGGAGGAGGTGTCAGAAGGGCCAGCCCGGACTGAAAAAATGTTCAGGAAGATTCTAGTTGTTGTGTTGATATGCCGGATGTTTATTAGAAAAATGGGATGTGAGAATATTGACGTTACAGGCGTAAATATTCTAAAAAGTGTGACCAGTATATTCGAAGTTACACTATTTTTATAAAACAGATAAGTCAACTAAATCAGGGTTAAGAATTTCTCTACAAAATATATGTATATTACATATGTAAACATACATGAGCCTGATGTTAGATTACCAGAATAATTTTTCTTATAAACCTTGTCTTGATCTCTCATGGTTTTCTTTCAAGATTTTCATTACAGATGGGATTTCCTAAAAGTTTTGAGCAAGGTTATTTATAATATAGAAAAAAAGGTACTGAGTAAAATCATCCACTAGAGGGAGTAATTATATCACACACAACGATGATTTGAAGGAAAAAAATGGAAAAATGTTTATGTATCGGTCCTGAGGGGAGACATAATATGTGGGATTTAGGCATGTTTGCAGTGGGACTGCTAGAGTAAAAGTTAAAATCGCAGATTCCTAAGCTTTGTCCCAGATCTATATCTGGGAGGGGGTGGCCTAGGAATCCGCATTCCTGGCAGGCACTCCAAGTGATTTTTATGATGCTGAAATCATAAAAATCATCAGAAGAGTTATCTCCCTAGGGAAAGAAAAGTTCAGGGACATATTTTAGCGTGGCATTGTAATGTCTGACGCTTTTTCACAGGAGTGAATATATTTTTACCTCTTTCCATGTTCCCCCCAAAACTGACCTAAATCCAAGTTGATTAATATCACCAAGTAAGAATACAAGTTACTTAAAGATTTAATTAATAGGTGCATTTAAAAATATTGAACCAATACTTGGTTGTCTGTTTTCTCTTGGAGGTTATGGTGAAAGATACTTTATCACACTCTGAAAGAGAAATCAGTATACATATTACTGCTTCAGGCATGTTGAACTACCAGAAAATCGACTGAGCTGTGTCCACGAGGGTATTTAATTATGGATTGTGGCTTCATAAAGAAAACAAAAGGAATAATTGGGTTACATTTCACAGTGGCATAGTCTCTCTTCCCTGGAGACTGAAACCCTTGCCAAGCGGACTCTTGGATGACACTACGATTGACGATGTTCTCCCTGGAAGCCCACTTCTGTTGTGGGAGCTTCCCCTCTTTCCTCTTCAGTGGACACGTGGAATCTGCCCAGGTGTGTAGGCACCACTCTCTCTGCCTACAGTGGTCACAGTCTTGCCGTTTAGGAGATAGTGCTCATGTACTAAGCAGAAGCACAGACCCTGACTGGGAAGATTAAAAGAGAAAAACTTTTTAAAAGACCCAATTTTACCCCATCATTTTCTAGATGAAGAAGCTAGGCCCAGAGCACTGAATTGACTTACCCCGTGTGATATGTGAAATGATTAGATTTTTTTTAACATTCAGGAGCTAATTATTAACGCATCACAATGTATTGGACATTGTTGTAGGATACTGGGGAAGAAAATAGCCAAGATTTCTGCTTTGATGAAGTTACTTTAGGGTCACAGTTGTGGAATTTTGTGTAGTTGTTAAAATAGGGAACTGTATAATTTTCCATCAATAAGAGATAATAGATTTTGATTTCATAAGTGCTTCTATCCTTCTCAATTCTCTGTTGTGTGTGTGTTTAGAAATGTCTTTCCAGAATATTCCTTTGGGTGGCAGCAAATAAAAAGAGAATCTTTGGAACCCTCTATATGTATCTACCCACATATAAGCTTATCTGCTGACAATCCATTGTTGATGCTTATTTTCATGGGTCAAAAAAATTCTTACATCCTATTTCCACCCTTTAACAGCAGGGTCACATCTGAACATTGTATTTAATGCGATTGGGTTGAATTTTTTTTTTTCACTCTTGAGAGTCTTTTAGCCACATATACACTTGAAATAAATCACACATACGATTTATATATATAAATAAAACATAGAATATATATTTATATATATATATATATATATTCTACTCCAGTTTAAATGAGAGCCAGTGAAACTTTAAATATTGATTCCAGTTTTGCATATAATACTTTAAAAAATAGTGTTTTAGTTACTATATCTAAAAATACATTTTATCAGTACTTTGATATAAAGCATGATTAATTGGCTCAATACATTACATTTGAATTTGTTTTTGGCATCATACTGACTCAGCGTTTATTAAGAATTTTGCCCTAAAACTGAAGATTTTTTTTTTAAAGAGAAGATTCTTTTGGGGTATATAAATTCCTTAAATTGTATACAAAATATTGTGTGCATTTATTTTTTCTGGGGAAAGGTCCATGATTTTCAATGGATTCTCAAAGAAATCTAAGAGATTTTCCAGGTTAAAGTCCTTGCTTTAAACTGCTCTCCCTTGAATTGATTTAATAGTGACATATGACTTAAAAATAATGGAGCTCTGGGCCAGGGAAGGGCCAGAGGCATGCATAATCTCCACAGGCGGGAAATGAAACTTGTGGTTCAGGGACTTGATATGTTTGGAAATCAAAAAATGACTTTGCAACCACAACTGGCCAAATTTCCTCATTTACAGTACTTAGGATGAAATCCCAAATGTTGATTCTCATCCTACTGGGTGATGGGAGGGAGTGTAAAATGCTCATTTGTGTTCACCTGGGAATATTCAACTTTGTTTCATTATTTTGCCATATAGGCTGTCCTATCCTATCATCTCCAAATACAGTTTTCCTCTAATTAGAGAGCAGTTGGTTTGAACCAAAGAAAGCTTCAGGGGGGACTAAGAATCTCATTCAGGGCTGGGCGCGGTGGCTCACGCCTGTAATCCCAGCACTTTGGGAGGCTGAGGTGGGTGGATCACCTGAGGTCAGGAGTTCGAGACCAGCCTGGCTAACATGGTGAAACCCCATTTCTACTAAAAATACAAAAAATTAGCTGGGAGTGGTGGCGCATGCCTGTAATTCCAGCTACTCAGGAAGCTGAGGCAAGAGAATTGCTTGAACTTGGGAAGTGGAGGTTGCAGTGAGCCAAGATTGTGCCACTGCACTCCAGCTTGGTCAACAAGAGTGAAACTCCGTCTCAAAATTAAAAAAAAAAAAAAAAATCTCATTTAGTTCCAAGGACACCAGAATAATTTGTCTGGGTCTTTGGGAGCCCATGCCAAGGGAGTCTGTTTTTTGTAATGAATGATTCCTGAGGCCCTTATGCTTTCTATGTGAAATTTCTTGAGACATAGGTGATAATTTTTCACATTCTAGAACAGATTCCATTTTTCTTCCTAAAGCTTAAGAGTGAGAACTGAATATGAAAGGAACTCATTCAAAAGGTCTTCTTTAATAGTCTGTCATTTTTCTTTCCTCTCTTTGGAAGCCTAATAAAAATGAGTTAGCCTTGCTTTTTTTCCCCCTACATCCTTCATTCCCAGTTATTCACTATTATGATGATTATTTATAAATTCTTATGTTGAATACTTTTTCACTGCAGATTCAGTTGTCCATTTCCTTGGTATTATTGGATCACAGCGAGAGGATACAAATTAAATGTTAAACCAATCTAACACTATTCTAGTAATATGTTCTTACAAAAAGCAGAGAGGTAAGGTTCAGCATCCACACTGAAAATGGAGCAGGAAGGTTTAATATTCCCATTTAAACATCTCCTTTCTATTGAAGAACATAAAACTCTTTTAACAAAGAGGGGAAAAAAAGAAAAATTTGGGTTCTGTGAAAACACATGGAGTTGCACGGAATAGAGGTTTGTCTGGGAAACTGAGATGACTGTCTGAGCGTGAGGTGGAAGGGCACAGGTGAGGGGGAAGGACCAGATGATGAGGACCAGGTCCAGATGCTCAGGACTGATTATCATCCAGAGCGGGGAAACATGGGGTGTGGAGCAGACATGAACGGTTCAACGTACAGGGAGAAGTAGAAAGTGTTCCTCTCAGATTTCCTTCATGACATTTGTTCAAAAGGAATTTCTTTATAACTATTTAGGGTGGAAAGCCTGATTACAAGGGGCACAAATGTAAGCTGACCTCTTGAGTTAGGCAGTAGGAAGAGATTTCCTGTTGTTCTGAGAAGCTGGTTGAGTAAGTGGAGGGGACGCTTTGGAGGAGATAGAAGGTTCTCTGGCTTCAGGATGGGTCTTCTGCTGCTGAATTTCATCCATGCTGAAGTGAGTGGATTTAGGTACAAAAATATATGAAGTAACTGATCTTTGAACTCAGGTTTACATGAACAGCTAAGAGACAGCCTGTATAGACAGAGTCTGCACAAACAGGACGATGAGCTTCAGGCACAAGCCGAGAACACGTGAGGGGTGTGGATTGGCTCTGACCGTGGTTTTGAAATGTGGGCTATGTTTAACCAGATCTCTAAGGACCAAGGTAAACAGCCTTTGAGTCGCCAGGGTTTCAGAAAGGCTCTTCTTGCAGCTGCATGGGAGATGCACTGGAGAGACGGTGAGCAGCTTGTGGCCCCTACAGTCCAGAGAATAAAAAGAACTACTGTCTTCACAGGGGGTCTCATTAAATATGACTTCTACTTCAGAGAACATTGATCCTGTCACAGATAAACTCCCTTAACTTCCTGTCAGGCTAGATACATTTATAACTGCATCACACCCCTTTCACTTCCTCTCCTCTTATTTATGAGGACAAAATGTTCCTCTACAGTCCAGATTCGTCATTCTCCATGACCCATGATCCTTTAAATTTAATTTTAATTTCTTTCCAGCCCTATAGCCCCCTTCTTTTCAACATTAAAATCTATTTCTATGTCTCTTTCAACCTTTACAATAGCTTATTTTTTATTAATTGCATGTTCATTGCAGAAAATTTATAAAACATAGAAAACTAAAAGAGAAATAAAATTATTCATAATCTCATTTGCAAGTATGTCTTTAATCTTTTAGTTTTTGTGTATACATGCAAATGTATTGGAATGTAAATATTCAAACCATTTTAAGATGAAACTTTAGTTTTCATATATTTTCATTTCTTTGGGGCACTAGCAGAATGCAATGCGGAGATACAGGGAGTGGCTGGTGATTTGGAAAGTAGAAAGGAAGTTTCCTTTTCAACTAAGAAGTTAAAGGATGGAGGAAGAAGAAAAAGCACATCTATGCTGAGAACCTGGATGATGACAATGAGAAGCTGCCCTAGCAGACTGAGGTCTGTTTACTCGGGAAGAACTCGGAGAATAGAACCGACAAAGAACCACTTTGAGAAACAGTTTAAATGACAGGATCCACTGCTGAATCTGAGTCACCTCTCAAAAACCGCCCTTTACTTCGGAACCTCTGATGATCTGCACTTATGTCTTCTGTCTATTATTTCTCACATCAGTGGGGCCCAAGAGGATTTGAATTTATCTCCATCTGTCACTTCACTCTTTGGCTGCCAAGCAGGAGTGTCCCCTTCCGTGCCACAGTGTTTCTCTCAGTCTTTATCTGAATAACCAGTGTGGACAATGCCTTCTACAATGCCCCAGAGCATATATACATATAGGAAGAATATCAGCTTTGGAAATCTAGTGACACGTCTGTTATAATTTCTTGCCCATTTTTGTTTGTTATACAGAGTTTGTTTTCTTATGGTTGAGTTTTTAGATTATTTATGTGGACTACAAGTTCTTTATCAGACATTTGATTTGAAAATATTATTTTCCAATATGTGGCTTGTCAATTTATTATCTTAAAAGTAACTTTTAAAGAGCAGATGTTTTAATTCTGAGGTAATTTAATATATCAATTTGTTCTTTTATGTTTCTTGATTTTGGTGTTTTATGCAAATATCTTTACCACACCCAAAGTCATAAAGGTTTTCTCCTTTGTTTTCTCGTAGAAGTGTTTCTGTTCTAGGTTTTATATTTATAGGATACATTTTGAGTTAATTTTTGAATATTTTGTGAGATATAGATAATTATTTTTTTTACGTTTATTAAAATGACCTTTCTTTACCTACTGAATTGCTTTGTTAACAATCAGTTGACTATATATGTGTGGTTCTATTGCTGGACTGTCTATTATGGCTCATCAATTTACTTGTCAGTCGTAACAACTATACTACTCTGCCTTGACTTTGGTAGCTATATAATATGTCTTTAAATCAGGTATTATTCCTTCAATTTTGTCCTTTTTCAAAGTTGACTTGGCTATTCTAGTTCCTTTGTATTCTATATGAATTATATATTTAGCTTGGCAATTTATTTTAAGAATTCAGGCTGGGGATTTTAATGGAATGCTAGTGAATCAGTAGGTTAGTTTGGGGGAAGAATTTGACCTCTTCACAATATCGAGTCTTCCAATCCATGACTATAACAGACAACTCCATTCATTTAGGTCTTCATTTATCTCAGCAATGTTTTGTTGATTTCAAGGTACAGGTCATGTGCATTTTTTGTCATATTTATCCCTAAGTATTGAATAATTTAAATGCTATTTTAAATAATATTTTTAAAGCTTTTAATTTATAATAGTTTGCTTTTAGTATACAAAAATACATTTGATTTTTATATATTGAGCTTATATCCTGCAATCTTGCTAAATTCACTTATTAGTCTTAGCTTTTTGATTCCATCATATTTTCTACATAGATAATCATGTCATTTGTGCTAAAAAGCACTTTGTATAATCTTTTTCAACTGGGATGTTTTTATTTGTTTTTGTTGTTGTTGTTGTTGTTGCACTGGCTAGAACCTTCATTAAAATATCAAATAACAGTTTTCTTTCCAAATAAAAAACAAAATTATACTAACATGCTTCAATGATAACTGCTTTTTAAATGTAACAACATATCATGTATGTATATTTCATTTTCAATGGCCACATACATGGTATCATATAGGTCGACTGAAATCTATATTATTTATATTACAATTAGAAACTTTTGTTGGCTATCTAATTATTTTCATCTATCTCAAAGTCATACAAATTTTTTCCTATGCTTTCTTCTAAAAGTATAGTTGTTTTAGGTTTTACAGTTTGTATTCTCTAACTAATTCTGTGCCCAAAATTTATATAGCAAAATATTGTGCACATCTGTGATTATTTCATTAAGGCAAATTCTTAGAAATGAAATTTAAGGGAGAGGTTGGATAACATAGTTAAGATTTCTGATATACATATATCACACAAATATATAGCCAAATTGCCCTCCAGGAAAATTATACCAAATTATTTCAATATTACCATGTTTTAAACACCAATTTAGAAGGATAAAATTAGTATCAGCTATTGTTTAAATTTTCATTTTTTCACATTTCTTATATAATTGTTTGTATGGTTACCATTTATATTATTTTGTGAATTGTTTTTTTTTCCTGTTTCCTATTATAATTTTTCCATTGTTTGCTCATCTTACTGATGTTTGAGAACTCTTCTATGTTTATCTTCCAGTAAAAACATCTATTCTTTTTTTCTGTACTCCACCTATAGCTACCGACTTGCTTATTTGTCCACAGGCTATATTTTGGAAAGAATATTGTACCTTTCTGCAAATGTCAACTCTTTCTCACCTTCTCTTGACTCTGCAACCCTCTGAAATCCAGCTATCAAAAACAACACTCCAGGCTGGGAGTGGTGGCTCATGCCTGCAAGGTGGGTGGATCACCTAAGGTCAGGAGTTTGAGACCAGCTTGGCCAACATGGCAAACCCTGTCTCTACTAAAAATACAAAAATTATATGGGCACAGTGGTGCATGCCTGTAATCCCAGCTACTCATGAGGCTGAGGCAAGGAGAACTGCTGGAACCTGGGATGCAGAGGTTGCAGTGAGCCGAGATCACGTCATTGCACTCCAGCCTGGCAACAGAGTGAAACTGTCTCAAAAAAAAAAAAAGCCAACACTCCACTGTAACTGCTCTCGCCAAAATTACCAATGATATCCTAAATGTATAGTTACTCTCAGTCCTGTCTGCAACACCATACTATTGACTATTCCCATGTTTTTCAGATTTTGATTTGAGTATTATTCTCTAGTCACTATTGACTATTCCTATGTTTTTTAGATTTTGATTCAAGAGTGCTACTCTCTAGTCACTATTGACTATTCCCATGTTTTTAGATTTGCATTCAAGAGTATTACTCTCTGTTGGTCCTTTGCACCTGTCTGGCTGCTTCTGCTTCTCATTCTCCGCTTGCCCCTTCCCCTCAGTTCCCAGGTCTTCACCTTCATTCCCAGTCTCATCACATTCTCCCACTCTTTCTAATCACTCTCTTGCTGACTCCTCTAGCCTGAGGCTTCCAGAGACATCCTGATGATTTCTTCTCTCACGCTTCTCTCAGTCCAGACTCAATCTTTCTCAGATTTACCACTCATAACTGGTTGGCTCACAGGTATCTCAAACTCATGTGTCTTGATGGGACATTTTATGTTATTTCTCCAGATTTGCACACTTCTATGTTCTATATTCTTCCCCAGTTAGTAATTAAACCCCATCACTCAAGTCAGAAAGCTGAGTATCATGAACCACTTACTCCAGAGCACCCGTCCTCCTTCACCTTTGGCCCCGGCGGTAACTAAACATTATCTCAGGAACTAAACCCTGCCAAGTGCTTTACTTTGCCTTCTCAGCTGCTACTTTAGTTGAGTCCATCTCTTTTTCTAGTTTGAATGCTGTGCCTGGATCACTCACCTGGACGCTTCCTTCTCCACACACTGCTGCAGAGTGATGTTTGAAAACTACAAATACATTAATTCTTTATCTAATACCTGTAACTGTCTTTCCATTTCCTTCTGGATAACGTTGAAATTCTTTAGCAAAGCATCCTATATAATCTGATGCTTGCTTTCTATTTAACTTTAAATATGATCTGTCTGAATAATAATATTAATATTAATGTTAATGTTTTTATATTATTAACTTAATTCTCACAACCTTTCTGTGATAGACATTCTATTATTATTTCCATCTGGATAAGAAAGGAGTGGCTAAGAAACTTGGCTGCGGTCATCCTTCTCTCCGGCAAAGCCAGCTATTTTGAATTTGTGAATGGTTTATCCTCTGCATGTTTAAATATACTATTTTCTTGTCTAGAATGTCTTCAACTTTCTATATGTCACTGGGAAACATCGAGTCACCATCCAAAACTGGTTTCTACTACCTCCTCTCCTGGGAAGCATTTTCTAATACACCCAGGCAGAATGATCCCTCCCTACGCTGAATCACAGTGACAGCATAGGATCGTGCTTACAACCATAGACTTGAACATCACATTGATTTGAAACCAATTCAGCTCCACCAGGTGAAAACTGAGACCTCAGAAGATTCATATAGTCTGTCTAAGCCTCAGTTTTCCCATCTGTGACACCATGATAAGAATACCTATTTCACGTTTCTCGGGAGGATTAAATGGGGCTACGAATGTAACAATGCACATACCACAATGCTTGGCACTAGTAAGCAATGTACGAGTTCTGGCCGAATATTCTGGTCATTAACATAGTGCATCTTAGAATACAGTTATCACGGTGAATCTGTGCCTCTATCGAATTACTTAATCATAACCCAGAAGGCAAATTTCCCTAGGATCATCAGTGACCTGATATCCTCTGTATTTGACAAAACATTTATGTTGTTACACTATAAATCATTTAATTGACCAAGCTTCTGTTTTTGCTTTGGCTGTGAAAGGTTTTAGAAGCAAAATCTCTTCCCACCTAACTACATACAGAATCTGGAGTACATGTTGTCTTTATGTTTGCCTTATGACTTCACTTCACTCTCCTTTACCACAACTTCCTTAACCATTTGCCTTACTTTTTGGTATATATTTCTATAAATAGGCTCAACTCTTTTGTGAATTGTGATGGAGTGCTAGTAATTTTGAAGGTTATGGCAAGAGAGGGCTGAGCTTGGCAACGTAAAAGGCTTTGTTGACTGACTGACGTTTGAATGCCTGATATGTCAAATCACAATAATGAAAAGAAAATAATTCCAATTCCTCAATAGAGGATATGATAATTTGTACTATTTTATATGGATACAATTCTTTGGTTTACTGAAATAAGAATGGCAGCTAAAAGGAGCTGAAGTATGTTTTATCTAATAAATGTGCAGCATGAAAATGCTCTGAACCATTAAGACCCATGTAGAAACCTCACTTAAGGTTACATATTTGTGTTCTGAAACCTTTAGGAATCATGAAATGAAATGTGGCTACCTTTTATGTAATCAGCTTTAAAAATTTAAAAATATTTAAAAACTATCTGGGAATGCAGACAAATGGGTGAGTGACTAAGAATTACTTCAAATTAAATGTAGGTTAAATGTAGCCTGTGAGGTGCATTGCCAGGATTAGGTTTTGAAAAGCTCTTCAAATCGTCAAACTTCAGGAAGAATCTTAATGAAGCCCAGTTTTCTTGCTAATAGTGAGCCAGAAAAAAGAATCAGATGTTTGTTACTGTCCTGTCATTAGGATTTTCCTTTAAATCAACCAGTCAGCAGCACAGATCTCTGTGGAAACACTTTTTTTTTTTCATGATGTTAGTCTCTGAATTCAAGTGCGATACTGTCATAGAGAATCTGAGAATTTTCGAGTAACCCCACTTCCATGGAAAGAATTCCCAAAACTGGGCTTTGGCTCTTAAAAAGAATAAAGATATGCAATAGGTGAGAGCTATTAATCTCGGGAAATACTTTGTCTTTTCAGTGATTTAATTACGCAAACCATGAGAAAGCTGTTGATTTCAATCAATTTACATAGAAATTTGTCAAAATATGCCAACATTGCAACTGCAGCTTCAAAAAATATAACTGCCTGTGGTAAACAGCCCTGAATCTCCTGCGAATGCAGAGGCATGCCATAACTGCCATGGGGCTCTTTTAACTTTAATGCTTTAATATACACATTATCCCTCATGCCAAATTCTTTCACTGAAATGACATGATATCTTATGAACAAGTAACAGGTTTGTGCATACAGGGGGCATATTTGACCCTGTGTGTTTTAAAAGATGATTGCAACTTAAGGTTTGCAATAGTGGAAGTGGTTTTCGAGATGATAGGAGAAAACAGTGAGGTGGGTTGCCTTGACAACGTGGGTTAGATGCATCAAGAAGTCTGTGGCAATGCAGGACCTTCTTCTGGTATGTCAAAACTGAAAACAATCTACCAAATTAGGTTAAAAGAAAATGAATCCCACAGCAAGGCACTGTTATCTGACCTATGAAATATTAGTTCTCACTTTTTAGCATGAACCTTGTTAGAAAAGATGAAAAAATCCAGGTAGGCAAAACAGTCAGGAGAGCAGGAGTAAAGTGGGTTTCACTCAAAAGCCTGCTCTCTTCTCCTCTAATCCGCTTCACCCCCAGAAGGATTCCAAGAGTTCTTGCATATTCCCCAAAAGTCAGTCCTGCTACGAAAAATGTATCTTACCCCGATTCTGTTCATTTCCCCAGCCGTCTCCACAAAGCTTCTCTCTGGGGATTATTACTTGCTCCGATTGCATATTCTTAAATAATGAGCACAAATAAGGATTACCACAACAAAGCTAGTTGTTAGTTAAATAGAAAACAAAACCTGTTAACATTATGTGCCCTGTAGTCCAGTTATCCTGGCGGGGCTGAGGAGAGATTTATCTATAAAGTATCAGGCCTCAAAGACAAAGCCCGTTAATGAAAACCTATGTTATTGAACATGCTTGTTTCCTTCCCCCCAGCAAGCACCCCTTTGTGGCACTATTCAAAGTTCACAATTTTGATACTCTGCTTCTAAAAATCACCATAAAGCAATTTTGAATGACAGCTTAGATTTTTCTTTCGTAAAGGATTTTTTAAGGTAATCAGAGCAATGCTTTCCTTTGGCTTAAAGGGCAGTATGAGTTTCATTTTCTACACTGTCACATGCTGTGATCCATGTGATATTATCAGAGGTGGTCCCGAGTGCAGGAGATATATTGTGTGTCCGGGTTGCCCTTTGCTTTTGTCTTTCCTGGCTTGAAGATTGTGGAAGTGAATTGGGACTGGAGGGATACGTATTAGGAGCAAAGGAACTGCCTCTGTAACAACAAAGTGGAGAAGCACTAGGGCAAACTCCCACGAGTTCAGATAGTATAAATCTGCACGATGATGGCTCCAACCTGCATAGGGCCAAGGTAGCCTAGCAAACTGTGCCGTTGACTATGAAAGCTAAGAACAAAGACACTCTTTGTTCCAACTGGCATTTATTTTCTTTCTCCTGGTGACAGGATGCCTAATAGATGGACCCACCACCTACAATAAAGGCCAGTGTTACTCATCAGGTTTTATGTCTGGTGGAAGCATGAACCATCACTCCAAGCCTATGAATAGTTTAAAGGGTACCAGTGGACAAATGAAAGCATTGTTTGCTAGAAATATCTTTAGAAGTGACAAGGGAACACACATAGCATCAACAATGGCTCACTGACTATATATCAGGCAGAAAAATAGGCTTATTTGGGAAATATGCCAAAGAAATAATCATGGACAGCTTCTGATTCAGTCCTATTAGAATTTCTCATTGAATCGATATTAGAATGCAGAAAATCCACACAAGTATAAAGCCATAATTTGTGCTTTACTACATTCTTTTACCTTATAAATTGATAGGTTCACCAATACATGTTGCATACAAACACTCTTACAGGACCTCATGAACCAGGAATTTAATCTAAGAAAATAGAACCTATCTTGATGGGTGCAGCAAACCACCATGGCACATGTGTACCCATGTAACAAACTTGCACATTCTGCACATGTATCCCAGAACTTAAAGTATAATAATAAAAAAATTGTAGCTACAGGATATTCAGTGAAGAATAAAATCTCTTCCACAAATAAGAGGGCAGTAAGAAATGAAGTGTGGCATAGTAATTATATATATATATATATATATATATATATATATACACACACACACACACACACACACACACACACACATAGAATATATATATAAAAGAAAATAGAACCAATTTTTATGGCAATGACTTCTAGAACCTAACTGAGGCTTTCTTTTTGATATTTTCAGAATGATTGAAAAATGTGTTAGTAATCATTCTCTCCCCGACCCAATGCTACACAAAACACAGTCCTGCTCTAGCATCAATGGGAACATGGTAGAAATGCAGAATCCCATGCCCCACCTTATGCCTACTGAACCAAGATGATATGGTTTGTCTGTGTCCCCACCCAAATCTCATCTTGAACTGTAGCACCCATAATTCTCACATGTTTTGGGAGGGACCCAGTGGGAGGTAACTGAATCATGGGGGTGGGTAGTTCTCATGCTATTCTTATGATAGTTAATAAGTCTCATGAGATCTAATAGTTTTATAAAGGGGAGTTTCCCTGCACAAGTTCTATTCTCTTGTCCGCTGCCATGTAAGATGTGATTTTCACCTTGCACGATGATTGTGAGACCTCCTCAATCATGTGGAACTGTGAGTCTATTAAACCTCTTTCTTTTGTAAACTGCCCAGTCTCAGTTATGTTCTTATCAGCAGCAGGTAAACAGATTAATATACAAGACCTGATTTTTTTTTTTTTTTTTGAGATGTATGCCATGTACCTTACAGGAAAAGTTTCATTTTAACAACCACATAGAATTTCACTTTATGACAATCTCTTGCTCTATTCCTCTGCACCCTTCCTTCCCATTATCTCAAGATAATCACTTTCAAATATCTTAAATAATGCTTCTGATATTTACCTTCATCTTTTTATATAATGGTCTTCTATTACTATTGACAGCTCATTAATACCACAGTTTATATATTGATCTCATTATTGTTGATAACTTTAGCCACACCATTTCTCACTCCCATTTCCCATAACCTCCCAGTATGTGTATGGCTACATTGGTTATATCAATATAAGAAATTATAACTATATCAAATGGCATTTATTTTATTTTTTATTTTTTTGTATTTTTTTTGTATTCTTTTTTCAAATGTCATATATTAAATAAATTAACTGTTACTCTAGAGCAGTGTTTTAGAAAGTGTCATCTGGGGACTCTGAAACCCTTTCAAGGGATCCATGCAGTAAAAACTAATAATAATTCTTTGGTTTTTATTTTAACCAAATTTGGTTAAATTTGATTGGAGTGTTTCATTGAAATAAACTTAAGCTGGGCTCTTAGTTTCTACTATTTCTCCAGAGTCACTTGATAAGTGCCTTTGATTCTAAAATTTGGATGAGGAGACATTCTAGGGAAGACAGAAGATGTAGGCTATGTGGAAACCAGGAGATTATTTTTCTTACAGAAATAAATTTCTGAGCTTAGTTTTTTTAGACTTGAGCCTACCTATTAAAGGTATCTGGAAATATTTTTATGACAATGAGTCTTTGGAGCACACACCTTCAGGAGCTGAGTGACTGAAGTCATACTGAAGATCAGTGCCAGCTAACCCCTTTTGGCCAGGGTACCTTGGGAAATGAATACGTATCTAGGTTCCTAGGATCATCTTCCCCATTAAGGCACACAGTTGCACAAATTAGTCTGTGGCTGTCAGAGGGAGCAGTGATCCAAGCAGGACCAGAGATTCCTAGACATATATCTTGGGTCTGAGGCTAAGATCCCACAATCAACTCCAAACAGAAGCAGCAGCTGCTCAAAGTTGCTCAGTGCAAGAAAGCTAAGGTGAATCAGGCACATCAGGTCTCTAAATTCCAGGACTCAAAAGACAGTGTCTGTAGCAGTTGGGTCTAAGTAGGTTTCTCCTCCTTCCCTGAAATGGTATGCTTTGGTGCTCCTGGTGTCAGCGATTGCCCAGTTTTTCACTTCTGCTTCTTCCATTTCGTGATTCTTGAACCAAATAGTTATCACTGGATCATCAAGGTGGAGGGGTGATGCTGCATAGCAATCTGTGTACACGGTCTTTTGGAACACACATTTCAACACTTTAAGCTGTTCCAGGGTAAAAACTTCATGGTTTCAATGAGCACAGCTTGGTTTTGTGGACATGACATTGTTTGGGAATGCTATAGATCAATCAGCTGGGTCACGATAGCCACATTAGAGTATCTCTGCCTACTCTGTTGTCATTTTAGTTTTTTATATTTTTGAATTCTAAATAAGATTATATTTGGAAGTAGGATGGGGGATTCTACTATCTTAAACAGCTTTGGAGACCAGTTGTAATCTCAAAGACACTTCTAATAAAAATTCTAGAACCTTCCAAAATGCTTAAAAAGCTGAAATTTATAATGTAAACATACTAATAGTTAATATTTATTCTCATCATGTTCCAGATATGATGCTAACTGCTTTACATGCATTATGTTATTCAGCTCTCCTAAGACCCATCTAAGGGGGTATGTATTCTTATTATCCCCATTTACACATGAGAAAATAGAAGCATGGAGAAACTAAATAGCTTATCCAAGGTTATAAAGCTACACTAATTGCTTTTAAGAACCCAAACCCTAGCTGCTGACTCTCAAGCTCCAGATCTTAATCATTACACTGGTCAAATGCAGTAGATTTAAATTATAGGCTATTGGATTACTTTGTAAGAGAAGTCTTTAAGGTAAATATTTTAATGCATCTATAAAATGATTTATTACTCTATAAGATATTCTTATGCAAATGACTACCTGGAACAATTAGTACAACCCTTTGGAAAGTAAACACAAGATAAATATTGTTCAAATATGTCAGACAAGGGTACTTTTTTTTATTTAATTAACCCTTTAAAATGAACTCCTAAAGAGGTTTTGGTATAACTATTTTTCTCTCTTAATCATGCTTACTTTATTAATTTGCTCAGCAATTTCTTATAGATAATCTAGCTTGTAAACTTAAAACAGCATAACCCTCATCTGGATGACCACACAGTATGAATGACTGATATGCAAATTAATCCATGCACTGAACACTGACAATCATCTAGCGCTCTAGAAATAGTCAGCTCTCTGAAAATGTGCATGCTACCCTCTTATTGGCCTTAAAACGTACTCAATGCTAAATATGGAATTAGTAAGAACAAAAAAAATGAATCTGCTACAGCGTTGATGATGGAGGGATGGGAGAGATAATAATATCATTTTCTAGGATTCTACTAAGTACTTTTACTTACATAATTTTATTTAAAAGAACCCCTAAAAGTTGAAAAACTAGGTATTATTGCCAATCCTCTACCTCCTTTCCCTTTCTTGGAATAAAACGGTCTTAGGTCACAGGACTCACCCAAAGCCACCAAACAACTACATGGAGGGGAGGGTGAATCCAGTTCTTCCACAAACTAAACCTAGATTCTTTCCACTGTGTTTTACTGTATCTCATTAGGCAAATATTTGAAGAGTTATACGAACATTTCTACCCCGCAGAGATTATACATTCTTAGTCTGGGGACTGAGTCTAGCCTTCAGACCTCTTTTGTTTTGTCTGAAATGTTTTTGAATTTGAATTAGTTACTATTATTTTAAAAACGATAAGAGATTAAATCTGGAATTTCACTTCATTTGCAAAATAGTTTTGGCAAAAATCAACCGGAACTTAGTAGGGACTTCTCCCTTTAGAGTAGGCACATCTATTTCAGAATGCCACAGACCTTACCACTCCTTACCACATCCCCCTGTACTGTGTTATCTGCTATTTTTCATCATAAAAGCAGATCTCTTCATTCATTTATATTACCTCTCTGGTTCCTGATATAAAGTAAATTGTCTGTGGGAGTAAGCAGATCTCTACAGACACTGTTAGTAATTTTCCTCATCCAACTTGGACAGGGTAATCTTTACACATCTTTCTAGCCCTGGTTCCCTACATTCATTCAACAACCTTTTAATCTCCATTTTCTTCATTAAATTGTTCTCCTAATGGAACAGACAGGCAGCTTTGAAATTGAAGATTTCTTCACCTAAATATTCCCACAAATTTCCCTTGAGTTATACTTTAATAGTTGGAATTAGCCCTGTCTGAAATTGCTGGAATTATCCCCCTTGCCATGTTCAAGTCTGTTTCAAAATATTTTGACTAACTCATTTTCCAACTCCCTCCATCTCTGTCCTGCCAGAATGTAAATTCTCTGACATCAGAAGATTCTGGTCTCATCCAGAATCATCTTGTCCTAAAATCTTAGGACAAGGTACAATGACTGGTACATGATAGGTGCTCAGTAAATATTTGTTTACTAAATGAAGAAGGTAAAAATGATAAATCATAAGGGATGTTACTGGAGCCCTCTCAGTGTGGTCTTTCAGACAGAGCTGCCTGCTGTGTGGTCTTCTATATGAACATAGTCCTCTCTGCTCAGCAATCTTATAGGAAAAAATCCATTTCCTAGAAGCAGAAAAGGATCTAGCTCCAAAATTTGTTAACTTGGTTGATACTCCTTCAAAGTATCAGTTTTGGTATTGAACTAACATTTACAGAAAACCTAGCCTCTAAGTAAATAGAGTTATCTCTCTTAGGTTAACTATGCTGATTTGCTTGACTTGAAATCTACACTGTTTTTTGTTTGCTTGTTGTTTTTTTCCACTGTGCCAAGTACAAAATGGCTTTCAGCCCATCCAGCCTCTTTTCTTAGGGTCAGAAGTCTTTCCTGTATGCCTCAGGGCTGCAGAAGAGCTTTGCTGTCAAGAACCACTTGGTTTTGCTTTACTTTAGCCTTTACTCACTAGCCAACAACTTATAAGAAAAAAAGAAAGTGTAGCAAAGGTACTTACATCTGGCTTCCAGTCACTTTCCAGGATGCTTCCTAAACGCTAACTGCCCTCAAACATTTTCCTTCTCTCTCTTCTCTTCTTTCGTCTTTCCTGTTCTAACGTGACTATATTAATCCTGCCTTTTAAATTTAAAAATATATAGAGAGGGTCCTTCTTGCTTTTCTCACCATGGTTTGCTTTAAAGGGTAATAAGAAAGACTAAGACACAGGCTGTTTCTTTATCACTCAGACCTTGGACTCACCCTCTTACTCACCATTCTGTCCTGTACCACTTAAGCTACTGTAGACATAAAGGATTTTTTTCTGTATCTTTTAAGAATGTTTCTGAACATTTAAAATGCATTTGAATGTGAGGTCTCTTTATTTCTTCCCTTTTTTGAAATAAATTGATTCTTCACTTTCCTTTTCATAAAATCACAGAATTTTAAGTTGGAAGAAACTGCTCTCCTTGTTTTACAGATGAAGAAACCAAGACAAGACTCAAAGTGGTTAAGTGCAGAACCAAAATTAAAACCACCCAAACTTCTGACTCCTAATCTAGTACTTTACTAGTGGAATTATTTCTTCTTTTTTATTAAGCTATGCTCCTTATATTTTAGTTAAAAGATGATTTAAAACTACTTCTAATTCCCTGAGTGTGGGACTCTTTGTGCCATGAGAAGGGAGTACAAAGTCCTTGGAAGGGAAGGCCTTACAGTAGAAGCACTGTTGTGTTCTAGGTAAACCTGTTTTTACTTTGCTTCATGTTTCCATGTGGAGGGACCTCTGTCAGAATAACAAAGCTACCCCATCACTCACTTCTCCACCGTCGAGAATGAGGAAAAGAAAACAAAAACAAAAACTAGGTATGCAAGGCTCAGCATCTGTCCACCTCCTGCTCTGCTTTTCCCACATATTTTATATGCTATATATTTCACAGTTCTCCTCTATCTGTGGCTGTATAGTTTGAAATAAATATTCATGTGAAGGATAACAACATTGGAATAATTAGGCTATGAGTTTTGTGTTCTTGTGGGAAACAACAGAAGAGAAGCCACTTGATGGTACAATTCAGAGAAAAATAGGAGATTGGAAGGAGGCTGACTTGGGAGAGATTAATTCTCTTTTGACATGAAATCTTTCAGCATCTGTCTAATTTTAATACCGATAATCTCAAAGTTGGATGTTGATGCATGTACAATGAAGCTAGATACCATCAGTTCAGATGGATCATATCAAAGTATTTATTATTTCTTACATACTTATCAATCCAATAGGAATTTGGTCCGATCTAAAATATTAACTTCAAAAAAGCTATGTTGATTTCCATCACCTTACACTTTAAAAAATTAAACCAAGAATTTAAAGAAAATTTCCTCTTATATTTAATGTTAAGACTTGAGAAATTAGAAATGTTACTTGTTTTGATACACTGATTTTGTGTCCTGACACTTTACAGAAGTAGTTCATCAGTTCCAGTAGGCTTTTTGAGAGTCAGTAGAGTTTTCTAGGTCTAGAATCATTTTGTTAGCAAAGAGAGATCGTTTGACTTCTTCCTTTCTTATTTGGATGACTTTTATTTCTTTATCTTGCTTGATTGCTGTGGCTAGCACTTCTAGTATTATGTTGAATAGGAGTGATGAGAGTAAGCATCCTTTTCTTGTTCTAGTTCTCAAGTGGACTGCATCTAGCTTTTGTCCATTCAGTATGATGTTGGCTGTGGGTTTGTAGGGCTCTTTAGATGCAGATGGCTCTTATATTGTTTTGAGATATGTCTCTTAAGTCTAGTTTGTTGAGGGTTTTTATCATGAAGGGATGTTGGATTTCATTGAAAGCTTTTTCTGCATCTATTGAGATGATCATATGGTTTTTGCTTTTAACTTTGTCTATGTGGTGAATCAAATTTATTGATTTGCATATGTTGAACCAACCTTGCATCCCAAGAATGCAGTCTACTTGATCATGCTGTATTAGCTTTTTGATGTGCTGTTGCATTTGGTTTGCTAATTTATTTGAGGATTTTTGCATCTACGTTCATCAGGGATGTTGGCCTGTAGTTTTCTTTTTTTGTTGTGTCTTGGCTGGGTTTCGTTATCAGAGTGATGCTGGCTTCATAAAATGAATTTGGGAGGAGTCCCTCTTCAATTTTTTGGAATATATTCATAGAATTGGGACCAGTTCTTCTTCGTATAGCTGGTATAATTTGGCTGTGAATCTATCTGGTTTGGGGGTTTTATGTTTTTATTACTGACTTAATTTTAGAACTTGATATTGATCTGTTCAGGGTTTTAATTTCTTTCTAATTCAATTTTGAGAGACTGCATGTTTCCAGAAATTTATCTTTTACTTTTAAATTTTTTAGTTTGTGTGTGTAGAGGTGTTCATAATAGTCTTTGGACATCTTTTACATCTCTGTGGGATTGGTTGTAATGTCATCTTTGTTGTTTCTGATTGTGCTTATTTGAATCTCTCTTTTTCCCTTGTTAATCTAGTTAGTGGCCTATTGATCTTGTTTATCTTTTCAATGAACAAACTTTTGGTTGCATTGATTCTTTGTATGCTTTTTTGATTTTCAATTTCATTTAGTTCTGCTCTGAATTTAGTTATTTCTTTTCTTCTTCTAGCTTTGGGGTTTGTTCTTGTTTTTCTAGTTCCCATAGGTGTGATGTTAGATTGTTAATTTGAGATCTTCCTAACTTTTTGAGGTAGGTGTTTAGCACTATAAACTTTCCTTTTAACACTGCCTTTGCTGCATTCCAGAGATTAATATATGTTGTATCTCTGTTTTCATTTGTTTCAAAGAACTTTTGATTTCTGCCTTAGTGAAATTGTTTACTCAAAAGTTGTTTAGGATTAAGTTGTTTAATTTCCATGTAATTGTTTGGTTTTGAGAAATCTTCTGGATATAGATTTCCAGTTTTATTCCACCATGGTCCAACAGTATGCTTGGTATGATTTAGACTGTCTTTTTTTTTTTTTTTTTAGTTATATTGAGACTTCCGCTATGGCTGAGCCTGTAGTTGATATTGGAGTATGTTCTGTGTGCACATGAGAAAACGTATATTCTGTGGTTCATAAGTGGAGTGCTCTGCAGATGTCTGTTTGGTCCAATTAGTCAAGTGTCAAATGTAAGTCCAGAATTTGTTAATTTTCTGCCTCAATGATCTGTCTAATGTTGCCAGTGGGGTGTTGAAGTTTCCTACTATTATTGTGTGTCTGTCTAAGTTTTTTCCTAGATCTATAAGTACTTGTTTTATGAATCTGGGTGCTCCAATATTGGGTGCATATATATTTAGGATAGTTAAATCTTGTTGAACTCTTTATTATTATGTATTATCCTTGTCTATTTTTACTGTTTTTTTTTAAACTATTGGTTTAAAATCTTTTTTATCTGATATAAAAATAGTGACTTGTAATCATTTTTGTTTTCCATTTGCATGGTAGATAATTTTCCAGCCATTTATTTTGAGCCTTTGTGTACCATTACATGTGAGATGGGTCTCTTGAAGAAAGCAGACAAATGAGTATTTTTTAAAATCCAACTTGGCTTTTAAGTGGGGCATTTAGACCATTTACATTCAAGGTTAATATTGATTTGTAAGGTTTTGACCCCATCATGAGATAGCTGGTTGCTTTGTAGGTTCTATTGTGTGGTTGTTTTATAGGGCTGCTTTATAGGACTATGTACTTGGGTGTGGCTTTGTGGTATCAGGTATTGTTCTTTTGTTTCCATGTTTAGAACTCCCTTAAGGATCACTTGTAAGACTGGTCTAGTGGTAACAAATTCCCTTAGTGCTTGCTTGTTCGGAAAATATTTTATTTGTTCTTTGCTTATGAAGTTTAGTTTGGTGAGATATAAATTTCTTGATTAAAATTTTCTTTCTTTAAAAATGATGAATATGGGCCTCTGATCTCCCATTGTTAGCCTAATGGAGTTCTCTTTTATATGCAATCTGACCTTTTTCTCTAGCTGCCTTTAAGATTTTTAATTTCTTATTGACTTTGGACAGTCTGGTAACTATATGCCTTGGTGATTTTCATTTTATATAGTATCTTGCTTCTGTTCTCTGGATTTCTTGTAGCTGGAAGTCTACCCCTCTAGCAAGATTAGGAAAATTTTCTTGAACTGTTCCCTAAATTATGTTTTCTACGTTGTTTACTTCTCTCCTTCTCTCTCAGGAATCCCACTAATTTGTAAGTTTGGTTGCTTTATGTAATTTTATATTTCATGAACTCTTTGTTCATTTTATAATATCTTTTTATTTTTATCTAACTGGGTTAGTTTAAAAGACCAGTATTTAAGCTCTGAAATTATTTCTTCTTCTTGGATATTAATATAGCTTTCAATTGCATTTTCAACTTCCTTAAATTAAGAAAGACATCCCCACAGTTGAGAGAGAAATATATTTAACTTAATAAAAATTTAAATATGAAACTAATTTAAAACAATCATAAGATGATGCTTTGGGGAACTCTTTAGTTCTAAGTGTGTGTGTGTGTATGTGTGTGTATGCTCCTGACTTCTGCACATTCTAACTTGACATTTTTATGCTTTCCATATGGATCATTGTAATATTGACTGCATCATTTTAAACATAATTTATGTTTCAAAAACCAGAATAAAAGAAGTGGCATTCTGTGTATTCTCAGTTCTTGTTAAAATAAAAAATAGATTTTCTCAGGAGTGGATCTTTATCCTTTTACAGTTAGGTATTTCCTTTCATATCTGTAATAGTAACACAAGGGGACATTCTTACTAAGCAAGTGAGGTTATGTTCTTCCAGCAATAGTTTTCAAAGAGAGAAACAGAATTAACAGAATTAAAATAGTGTATCAATCTACTAATAAGGAAGTACTAAAAAGAAATGTTCTGTTTAATCTATTCCAGACAACAATTATTATTCAGCAGTTGTTTGTTTAAAGCTACTTTGTGACAGCCTGTATCAAATCCTGCTCTACATTCCCATTATCTCCCCAGTAATGTCCTGGATATTTAATTGGTAAATAAACACTTTTTGATTAGCCTAGGTTTTGTGAAACATGGAGAACAAAAGAGCAATACATTAATTGTTCTATGTGCTTGTAGAGTTTTTTGGTTTTATTTTTGTTTTGCATATCTTTAGATATGGATTGTCTTACAAAGACCAAACACATGATGGTGGCAAGCTCTCTCTTTAAATTGCCTGTACCATTTCCTCAGAAGTTACAGAAAATTCTTTCATCTTGTTCTATCTTTCTGCAGTAGACTATATGCTCTCCTAGAGCAGGGATTTATTCTCTCATGTTCATTACTGAGCATGACTGGCATACAATAGATAATACAGTAAGTTGAGAGAATTAATAAACTGGGCATCATTGGAAGTCTCTCAGAACAATCATTCAGAACATAGTTTGCTGGTGATGTGAGCTGAACTCTGACTAGAGGGAGAACTATGTTTATGGATGGATGCTTCCCAAAAGAAATAAGCTCTTTTGCTGTCCAGAGAACAATATTTCTGTTTCAACAAGCTACTCTACAATACCAATCTCAGGTGAATTTCTTTTATATTTTGAAAGACTAATTGACCTACTTGTATTTTATTTAAAGCCAAAAGATAAAAATCCATGTGATAAATCCTAAGTTCTATTAGAATAAATCATGAGACACTTGTATTTTTCATCTCATAATTATTTGATACATGTTAGCATTGTTATCTATTCACACTGGAATATTATTTTAGTTGCAATATCAATTGTACTTGTAAAAGCAAAAATTGTACTTCTAAGAGTTAAGGAAATAAAACAAATTAAAACAACAAAAAAGACAAAAAATTTAGTAAGAAGATTAATCTTCAATCAAGTTGAAATACTTTTCTTTTAATAATCTTTTTGTTATTTTGTTGTCTACTTACTCTGTCCTTTCCCATAGCAAACAGCCTAGTAGCCTACTGGACTCCTCCTTCTTAATGAATGAAGCAGTGACAAAGTAAAGGGAAGGGCATTTGACTGGAGACAATACCACCACCAGACAGTGAGAAATTTGTGTGGAAAACATACATGGCTCATTTGGAGACTATAAGTTTGAAAACAAAATCATTTCCCTAGAGTGTCCTCAGTCACTTAGACTTCCCTTAGGCTTCATGTAATAATAGAACAGAAATGAGTATGCATTGTGAGTTGTGAGTATGAATATTTTTTTGGCAATCATAAGAAAGCTTTGTTTGAGCTATACTATGGCAGAAATTTTCATTGCTTTCAGGCTTATATATTTGTGAATAAATGGAACAGCAAATCTGCTCCCTAGAATTCAGTTCCTATGAAAGGGAAATAGCTTGAAGACATCAAAACTTTATTGCTGAGGGCTTTCTTATCATGTAATCCCAAGTACTTTAAGTAAAATTGAGAATTAATTAAAAAGAATGCCAAAAAGAACTCAAGGAACCCTAGAATGATTTCAGAATGTCCATGCCCATTAAAACTCTTGCCAATGATCAAAAGAACAGAAGTTTATCCAGAATTGTCTTCAGCCTTTTGTAGACCCATTTTTATAAGCCCTAACTTTTTTGGTGTTGGTATTGTTTAAAGCAGAAAGAAGTACCTACAGTAAATGTTGAATAAGGACTATTGGGGAAACGGAAGCAATATCTGATGCTCTGAGAACAGAGAAGAAACAGAAAGGCTTTCAAAACATAGCAAGATGTAGTAAGCAGAATGAAGAGAAACAGCCTTATATATATTTCAAGATACGGAAGTCATTAATGTTTTCAGCCTGAAAAATAATTGCTGTGCATATAATGATATATTTCAGTTATTAGGAAAATATATTGGGTAAAATATTCTTGTCTAGGAAAGAAGTCTTCAGAAAAATCTTTGTTTTAGAATTATTTGTTTTGAAAGATCTCCTTTGGGAATGATTTAAGTAAGAATTAAATTTGTGGTGCTTAAAGAGAGAATCTCTCAGCTATTTAGTGGTAGAGTGATACAGTACAATGAGCACATGCTTTAGAATCAGGGAGCTTTGAGGTGTGTGATATTGAGTGAGTTTGATATTTTATTATTTTCATCTGCAAAAGAGTCTTGATATGTCTACATAAAATGGAGTTGTAATGAAAATTGAATTAGTTAAATGATATATGCTAAATATTTGGCCCATAGGAGGAATTCAGTATGTGATGGTCATATTAGTGAAATAGCAAATTCCCCTTAATAGTATGAAAATGATGCATTTTGAATTTTTTTTTTTGTCATAGACAATATCATTCAAAGAGTGCAAGAATATCCTAGCTAGGAATCTGGCCTCATCCCTTTCCCTGTTCAATTTGAAGGCTATTAATGATAAGACATTCAGATCATCAACTAATTGATAACAAATTTGGGGCAGTTAACCTTCTATGATAACTTTCACTAGCACTTGGCTCTTCTGAAAGATGAATGCTACATCAAATTAAGGCAAGGAAGGAATTAACAGTTTTTGTTAAAGACAGTTCTTCTTTTTTAAAAATAGGCATGTCAATTACAGCACTGTAAATCATGCTAGTTGAAATGTAGAAATACCAAGATGATTATTCTTTATTTGACATAGTTAATTTACACAGAAATTATATTTTATGAACTTTCCAGTATTCAACTGTTTTTGATCTACAAAATGGTTAGTGCATATGGCTCGACATAATCATTACTAAAGCAAAGACAGTTTATTCATTACCTTATTTTCTTTGTACAAATGAGACAAGGAACAAAAAGATGCATGGAATTACATATCCTGTATTGTACATTTGTCAAATAGTTTCTGTGTGGAAAATTACAGAAAAAATATTTTAGGGGAGATACAAAGTTGTCAGTACTATTTGCTGTCCTCATAAACTTGGTTTCATATTTAACAGTTGGTTTCTCCCAGTTAGGAGTAGCTCAAATCTGAACTCCATGCAATTCTTTAGCTTCAGAATAGATTAGTTTATGCTTCCTAGTTGATATTGAGTGCATCTCCCAGTTGCACTGAGTAGTCACTATGCTTACTTTATGTGTGAGTTTTTGGCTTTTCTGGACCCTCA
Organism: Cacajao melanocephalus; assembly: GCA_963573385.1. Taxonomy (NCBI): domain Eukaryota; kingdom Metazoa; phylum Chordata; class Mammalia; order Primates; family Pitheciidae; genus Cacajao; species Cacajao melanocephalus. The sequence continues at coordinate 77,917 of CAUYLG010061684.1, read as the reverse complement.
GAATTATTTCTGACCTGGGGTAATTAAGCAGATTAATGAGACTTTTACTGAGTGTTACAAAAGTAGCTGAGTTACTTTCACTTTAAAGATTGTCTTCTGGAAACATTAAGATACCTTGATGAATTTACTAAGTAGATTTTGTTGGAGTAATAGTTGCAGTTAATGAAGTAACATTTTCTGGTATCTTTGGAAACTAACCATTAAGCCCCAAGGTTTATCTATGAAGATCTGTACCTTTCTATGAAGAACTGCACCTTTCTCCTTTAAGAAGTCATTTCATCTAAAGAAAATCTCCTGCCTGCATTGGATAATGGCAGAAATTCAACAACATTAGCTAAATATTTTCATGCGGGTTGGTCTTTAGAATGTTTTAAACTGTAATAGAATTACCGAGTTGAAGGCAATTAACTGGATGTACTTCAAATATATTCTAACCAAATGCTATACCTAGCATTCTCTATAACCTTTTACAAAGCACCAAAAGAAAACTGTTGATGAATCTTAGTGCCATCAAATAGCCCAGCTAGAACAGTCCTAAAATGCTTCATATCTGTATAGTTTGTATCACCACTGAATGTGATGACTCAGACTGACGACTGAGAAAGTCATCACTATGAATACTGCCTCTTAAGTATTATTCCGGTGCCTCATATTTGCAAAGGAGAAAGTGAGATGTTGGAATACTTTCTCTAGGTTTTTAAAGCCTATGCATCATGGAGGGAGGAATAGAATGCATGTTCGTCATGTCTAAGACTCGTGTTAGAAAAGAAGTTGAAGATTCAGATCCCTACACAAGTGCCTCAGAGGTACACAGATGAGTGGAGATGGCGCAAGATCAGAAAGAGAGGGAAGGCTGAGAACTGTGAAGAATATGAAAGCAAGTAGCTTTTTAAAGGGGCAGACACCACTTAGCTCCACTGGTTGTTGTCACATGGGAATGTGGTTCCAATAAAGACAGATACTGTGATTTTTCAGACAAATTCGGATGTGTGGAATTGCACATGAAATAGTTACATGTTTAAATGTTGGTCACTAAAGTTATAATTTTAAGCCCTGTGGCTCAAATAAAACACATCTGTGGGTGCTAAGGAAGCAAACTCTGGGTCAGATTCTGACATTCCTATATATATATATGAGTGCTATTAAAAATAAAGAATGTTGAAATGCTGTCCTTCATCGATGCTTAATATATTGATATATTAATAATCAAAGAAAATTATTCAATTTAATTATTCAAGTTAATCAAAAAATATATATTTTAGAAGAAACTAGGATATTAATCAACAGATAGTAGGTACATAGGGGCCCCTAGGTTGCTGCAACACATTCATTTTCATAAATTTATTATTATTATTATTTTGGAAACAAGGTGTGACTCCGTCACCCAGGCCTCAGTGCAGTGGTGTGATCATAGCACACTGCAACTTTGAAATCCTATCTTAAAGGGATCCTCCTGCCTCAGCCTCCCAACTAGCTGGAACTATAGACGTGTGCTACCATGCCAGGTTAATTTTTTTTTAATGTAATTTTTTGTAGAGACAGGATTTCACTTTGTTGCCCGTGTTGGTCTCAAACTTCTAGGCTCAAGGAATACTCCTGCCTCAGCCTCCCAAAGTGCTGGGATTCCAGGTGTGAACCACTGTGCCTGGCCCATTATCATGAATATTTAAAAAGATAGATATATTTGCTACCTTTCTCTGGTTTAGAAGTCAGTTTGTTGAGGAAAAAAATAAGATTTCCTGAGAGAGTTGTAAATCACTGGGAATGGAATATTAACAAAGGATGAAAGTTGTATTGAAAGGGTGACACTAGATACTGCAAAAGCTGGGGGTAGAATGAAAGGACTCTTCAGGTTTCTTCTCAGCATCATGTTTTTTTATTAAACAAAAAATGAGTAGTGGTGATAGATACAGTAAAGAAGGGAAAATTAGAATATGGTATTATCCTAGATTGTGGCCCTCAAATTAAAATATTGTATTTAACAAAGTTGAAATGAAAATTTTATGTAATTTTAGCACGAGAAAAAAAATGAAGAAATACGTAGATTCTAGGAAATAATTTGTAGTTCCCTGGGGGATAAGAAAAGGAATTTAGAAAATCGTGGAGTACATGTGTCATTTCACTACTCAGACAGTGCTCAGCATCTGTCCAGCGGATGAAGCAAAGGGCAAGGAACTGGGGTCCACTTCTGTTTCTGGCATTGACACCCTGGGCCCTAGAAAAACAGTGTTACCCTGCAGCACTCGGGTCACCCCAGTGTTAAAAAAAGACCACGCATATCCTAAAGGAATTTTAGCCATTATTTTTGATGGCTATAAACCATTTGCGGGTTTTTAAAATTGTGGTTACCACAAAAGCAAGGAATGTGATTCTCTCTCTCCACAATTTACAGAATTAGTGAAGAATTGCAATGGCTAGCCAGCAATCAGATACGTACTAGAATATTCTCATTTGCATTTCAATTCTGCTTATTCCGGAACCCATTGCGTTTCTTTCCAAGCAATGTTCTAAAACTTTTGCTTTGCATTTAATTTAAATAAAAAAGCAGCTCTAGGATGATTCATTGTTTAAACTGTGGTCTTCATACTCTCCCTTGGAAATTGAGGCAGCCATATATGTAAGGCTATATATAGTTAGGCAAAAAGATAAATAAGCTACACCTTAAAATCCAGGAGTCCAGGTATCAAACATAAATTATATAAAGTTCATTGTCCTTGTTTGTATTCTTTACAAGTTTTTCTTCGTTGGCTTTGAGTGAGACACTAACTTTGTATTTGACTCACAGTCTTACCTTTCTTCTTTAGAAAACTATAACATAGATGAGGAATTTGAAGACACATTATAGATACAAAATATACTTACCTCTCTCTTACAGATTGATGCACAGTATAGAAAATAATCCTTTTTGTCTTACCTACTGCAATTACACACGAGTCATTAAACCAATTCCCAAATAAAAGTAAACATAAATAGTACACATTTAATAGAAGAAATCACTCTTTTATTACCTAATAAATAACTTGTAAGAAATTTGATGGGTTCATGTTGTTTAAGGCAATGTATCATGTAACCTTCTTGGGAATTGGCTTCTATGAGCACAATACTATCATAGTTCTTATCAATTAAATTACATTGAATTACAAGTGCATTTTGCATGCACATACATGTATATGTTTATATATATGTATATGCATGCACTGACTTTTAAAAAAGCATTGAAGTAATATATCATTCAGAAGCTCTAGAATATAAAACATAGAAGACAGGAATGATTATCTGCAAATGCTTAGATGAATTTTGTGTACTGAGCCCAATACAAGATATGTACCCTTCATGGATATTAGCATACTAGGAGAATCTTATTGGCAGAGGAAATAGATTTCTAAAACAAGTCTGCTTTGCAAATGGTCTCTCCCAAAGCAATTCCTACAGATACTGTACCTTCCGGAGGGGTTTGAGCTTGGTCTCCATTATGAAGTCATACTTGCAGAGCTCACAGCAGCGTGTATCTGAGCTCTTTATCCACTGGTGGAGGCAGGACTGGTGGACAAAGCGCAGTGTCCCAGTACAGCGACAGGGTGTGATGAGGGGGCTCTCTTCATCCCCTTCGCAGTGACAGATTCTGCGGAAAGACACAGAAGCCAGTATGAGATCTTGCAGAGATTTCTTGCCTGTGTTATTTCTACCCTTGTTTATACCAGATTTGGCAACCTAAGATTTAGAACACATGGACATTTCACTCCAACTTTGATGCCAGAACCAAATCTATGATCAATACCAACTGAGCATTCCTAATCTGAAAACCCAAAATCTGAAATGCTCCAAAATCCAAAACCCAAAACTTTTTGAGCACCAACATAATTCCATGAGTGGAAAATTCCATTTAGTCAAAACATAGGTGCACAACACAAAGTTTATTTATCACCTCAAAGGGAAAATAAAATTACCTTAGGCTATGTGTACAAGGTATATACGAAACATAAATGAATCCTGTGTTTAGACTTGGGTTGCATCTCCAGGATATCCCATTATGTATGTGCAAATATTGCCAAATCAAAAAAAAAAAATCCCCAATCCAACGCACTTTTAGTCCTACCCATGATATCTCATTACGTATATGCAAATATTCCTAAATCCCCACAACATTGAAATTGGAAACACTTCTAGCACCAATCATTTTGGAGAATGGATACTCAACCTATATTCATTGACTTTTACTTGTATGGTCACTGCTGGACTCAAATCATGTAATAAGCTGTGAATTACACACTGGCATATCAACAATGCACTGTCACTTCATTCATACAAGGAAGTCAATTTTAACAGCACCACTATTGTGCTATGTCCCCAACTTAACCTATTTAATAGGATACTCTGTATGGGCTTTCATATATAAAAGTTATGAGTTTTAAGTATTCTAAGGAATATTATAGTTTAGTAAACTTTCCTGTGTTACTTTGATAATATAAGACCATGGCATATAATTTATTAAATATGGTATCTTACGAATGTGGAAAAAATTCTGAAAAAATTTAAGGTATAACAAAGGAATAAAGTTAATACAAGAAGTCTTAACTTGAAAATATTACAGATATGTTCTTAAGAAGCACACCTATTTGGTTACAACAAATGGTCTAAACTGTCAATAATTATAATTGTTTAAAAAAATCCTATTGTTTAAAAATGCTAATAAATACATCTGCCAGTGAATTAAGTTGAATTAGTTTCTGAACTACTATGAATTCTAGTTTCACAGATTTGCGGTCTAAAATTATTTTATCTCATATTCAGATTTTAAAAACTAATTTATTGTTCTCTTTGGATGAGACAAGTCTCTCATGACTTTAGCTGGTGAATTCAAATCTCAGCCCTTTAATGATCTGAAGGATGTAACCAGCAGTTAGACGTTACTAACAAATTTCATTAGAAACGTTGCTTTAAATCTGTACACTCGTATGTTTACTGTGGCACTATTCACCATAGCAAAGACAGAATCAATCCAGGTGCCCATCAGTGGTGGATTGCACAAAGAAAATGTGGCACATTTCCACTGTGGAATACCATGCAGCCTTAAAAAAAAGAATGGAATCATGCCTTTTGCAGCAATATGGGTGCAGCTGGAGACCATTATTCCAAGTGAATTAACACAGAAGCAGAAAACCAAATACTGTATGTTCTCATATAAGTAAGAGCTAAAGTGAGTACACAGAGACAAAAAGATGGAAACAATAAACACTGGAGATTGTTAAAGTGGGGGAAGGTGGTGGGAGGTAAAGGTTGAAAAACTACCTATGAGATACTATGTTTATGACCTGGGTGATAGGAACATGAGAAGCCCAAATCTCAGCAACATGCAATACACCCATGACAAACCTGCACAGCTGGCCCCTGAATGTAAAACATTTTACAAAATGCAACATGAATGTTCAAGGTAACATTTAAACTTTAAAAATAACTACATAATTCCTTTTATTGAGTTGAGTCACAATGGCAGGCTGGAAGAACGTATGAATCATCGTACTGTTCTTTCCTTTAAAGTGTACAAAGTGTGTAGAGATCTAGCTATAGGGGCTATCTCCCCAGGGGAAATGAAATGACTGCTCACTCAGATAGTACAGAAAGGTACAGAAACTGAAACCCAATGCTCCCCCTGACCTCAGAGTGAAACAATGATGAGAGAGTACACCAGGATTTTGAATGAATTTCTTAAGCAAAAATAAAGAGAGCAAAAAGGAACACTGCCATCTAAAGTTCTGAGGTGAGAGTGCTGGGATGAGAACACAGGGAAGATCAGTATCAATGTCTCCTTCCCACTGAGCTGACTTAGGCAGTAGCCTTCTTGGGTGTAGCACCATGTATAAAAGGCTAATGTGTTAAGGTGAAATTAAAAATTATCTGAAAGCCTATTTTTAACATAAAAACCTGAAATATCTTCTCTCCAAACCTAGGCCTAAGGAACTGGACCTAACACTTTGTAATATGCTTGTTACCAATTTAGTGTCATGGCATCGGTGCTCAGTAGACGTAAATTGGATAGAATTTAATTCAGTCAACAAAAATGACTTATTACAAAAGCAGCCAGTAAAAGTAAATAGGAGCTTCTCTAGCACTTAATTTATAAAATTTATTTTTGGAGCCACTGAAATCTAATGAATTATAGACAGTAAGAGTTTGATGTTTCTTAATTCCTTGAACATCTATCTCCTGCCTCCACAAAAAGAGAATCCCTTCAACCAGGGGTCAGCAAACTATGACCCAATTCTGTCCACTGAATGTTTGTAATCAATAAAGTCTTATGGGAACACAGCCTCACCTACTGGTTTATGTATTGTTTAGAGCTGTGTTTGCAGAGTAACAGCAGAGTTGAATAGTTGCTGCAGAAACCAAAACGTTTACTATCTGGCAAATGATTCAATTCAATATTTACGATCTGACCCTTTCAAAAAATGTTTGCAGATCCCTGACTTAAAGTACACCTGTGATTCTGAGTAAAAACAATGTATGAATATTATCAACAATAATAAAAACAAATTTTACAAAATAAATCACCCTAACTTCTGCAATTAACAATAAAACTGAAGAAAAGGTTACATAGAGACACACACAATAAAAATGAAAACCCCACTTGGCCTGGAATTAGTTCCTGCTGCTTCCATGAACAAAATTTCTTATTTGAAGAGAAAAAGACCAAAAAACTGCAGTTAATGCTGTTGGATAAATTCATTACTAAAAAAAGATTGCGTCAAATGCTCTATAGGTACCAAAAAGATGTTGCAGCTCTGATGTTTTCATTGACATTGAAAAAGTAATTTATTCATAAGACCTAGCTGATCATTGAGCTCAAACTGACCTGGCCAGTTTACTACCTCCAGCTTCTAATGTCTCATAAAGTCCTGTTTAAAAATGTCTGCTGAAACCTCTACCTGAAGAACCACTAGCAACATCATTTTCTCATAAAATTAAGGTTATTTCCTATAGGGAAAATAAAAAGCTTGGTTCATTTTCATTCCCATTTCACACGATTTATTTTTACCTATTTTTAGCATTTTGAAATTTTTCCAAATTATCTGGCTCAGGTTGGACCCCAAGAGTCTTTTCAAACCACGTTGAGATTGTTCTAAATCAGATTAAAAGCTAAATATCAACTTCAAATATGTACTAGAAATAAAAAATAATGTGATAGTGCCATTAAAGAAAGAATCAAGCAATTTCTAAATTGATATACTTCACACAAATCACAATTGTTGAATTATAAATGGAAACACAGTAATGAAAACATAAACACATTTTTTTCCAGCAGAATAATTGTGTAGAGAAGGTGATTTCAATAAGGTAATAAAATTGCATTGTAAAATATTCGTAATTTTGGTATATTTTTACCCGATGGGAAGTTGGGACTTGGGAATTGAGTGATTCTATAAAATTATTGGTGATTCACATTGGTATCTGTCAGCTAGTGACAGCTACATGCTGAATTCACAGATTTTACTGGCATTTTAGTGTTTTACCAATCTGCTTGCAATCTAATCAGTATATGTTGAGACTTTCACCATTTATGACTGAATAAACTCTTACTTTTACATAATTTCTAGCTATCTGTGAATAGCAGATGACATAATGCTATGCAGCAAATTAAATTTTAGTTGTTTTTTTTTTGTGGGTGTGGTGTGTGTGTGTGTATGTTTCACATCTCTTACCTTAATGTCTGAGTTTTAAGAAAAGTAAGATTTTTTTTGTAGGGGGGGGTTTTACATATCTTAAAACGGCCTTTAGTACTCCCTGCTCCCTCCTTTGCCAAAGTTTCTTGGCTCTGCTAGAATCATATTTTTTTCTTCATAAGTTTTTAAAAAAACTCATCAATAAAAAAAATCAACTCACCGTCTTGGAATTGATGAAATTCAGTACACAATTTAGAACTATTTGCATTACTCTAATGTGATCACCCCCATCTCCATAAACCTTTAATAAAGTCTGCTAAATTTAAAAAATATCATCTTTGTGAAGGCCATAGTGGTTATGCAACTCTGGAATTGTTACATTCTTTCACTCAATAGTCATTTCATGCATGTGCATTTTCTTTCTTCTTGCTATATGCAGAGAAAAACATACACCTCAGTGTCTTTCATATCTTCTTCATTTTCACCCCCACAATCGTTTCTCTAGTGGTTTTGAATTGTCAACATATACACAAAGTGTCTTTAAGACTGTATTCTTTCCATCAGGAAATCATTCTTAAGATATGCATTAATTTAGATCCTCTTAATATACTGCCACTCTTCAAGAACTCTATCACCGATCATATAAACCCAAATTGCTTTACCTTCTTTTCATATGAGCTTGCACAATTGAGTTTACCTTACCTATTCAGCCATATTTTCCATGAATCTCTGACATACAACCACAGTAGCATGGTACAGAATTTAACAGCTAATAAGCTGTGGGTTTTGCCACAAATAAGTTACTGCTGTGCTAAGATCTTGATTCCTGTCAGCTGAGAGGGCAGTTTTGAGGTCTTGGGTGTGTGTTGTCCATTCACCCTGGTTGACTTACAAATGTTATCATGTTCTGCATGTCATCAAAAATGCTGAGAAACAACTGTGTGGCTACTAAAAATAAAATCAGCATTAGATTTGTAGTTCTGCCCATCTATATGTGTTAAATTACTTAATCTCTGTGTTTCAAGTTCCTCATCAGTAAAATGGGAGAACAGTGCTCATAGACTGTTAATAAGATTAAATTAAGTGAACAATTAAGTGATAATAATTAACAATCACTTAATTGATAACTTAATTTAATCTTATTAACAGTCTCTGACAATTATTCTCCCATTTTACTGCATAACAGTTTACTAAAAGTAGTATTTTAAAAAAATTAATGGTCAGATGATTATTTTCTGGGTGTATTGCATTCTCTATATTAAAGTCTGTCTCTGGAAATTTCCCCAATTATGATCTTCATACCTTTGATATCTTCCCTCTTTTAATAACACCTCATCTAAATTAAGACTCATGTAAATTTCAGAATCACATCCCTAATAAAACAGGCCCTAGTTTTTCCTTCCCTGCAATGCTGTCTCCTATTTCTTGAGCTGTCATTGCTCTTAAAGCCTATACCACAGAGATACAGTCTCTGCTGTTTGTTAACTGTTTCATTTACACAAGTTCTGGAATTATGAACTGAATAAAATCATATTTAATACTTTTGTGGGGGTAGGATATTTTTATACATTTGTATTAATATTTAGAGTAATTTAAGTTATGAGAATGTTAAAAAGTCAGAGTAAAGGTGGCAAAGCAGTAGACCATAACGGAGTAGCTTTCATTTAAGCATTTACAGAGCATACACCAAAAAAGCCAGCTTAATCAGATGATATGGGAATTCTCAGAAGCTGTTACCAATGACCAGTGTTTTGTTTATGTTTCGGGAAAATTCACTTATAGTGAAAGTGAGAAATGTGTGCTCCTTTTAGTTACCATGAACTTTTTAATTTGCATTGAGGAACTAAACTGAGGTGTAACAATTTTATACCCTATCTCAGCAGCAGAGGAAGTCAAAAAAACTGATCTGCAGTAGAAAGGGGAAGTAACATACTTAAAGAAACAGAGAAGAAGATGGACAGTGGTTAATATCATCCCTACTAACAGCTGTTTCCAGCTACTCTTATTGACATGGAGCCAGCGCACATTTTTGGAATTAAAACAAAAAGGCGTTATAAGCCAGATTTCTGAGATTTCCTTAACAGAGATGAAGATAAATATCCTAAGCCATCATTCAGCCTGAGATTTAAAATACCTTGAAAATACAAAACTACAATTATGACATAAAAATAAAAATATTTTACAAACAGATAATAGCACTTTTGTAATCATAAGTTTCATCATTCTGAATATGTACTCTTTTTTACATCTGCAGATGAGTGACAGTTCTTCACACATATGTGATTTTGTTAAAAGTGTTTTTGTTTTCTCAAAGGGATATTTTCAACTCAAAAAAGCTGCTACATAGCATGACTTCCTGAGTTTAATTTCATGCCCTAATTTGTCACCACTGACTTGGTCAAAACCTCAGACCATCTGCACAGAGCTGTGGGGAATGATCAACAACAAAGACAATGACATGGCAATGTCTCCGGCTTTCCTAACTCTATCCCTGGAGCTGATCCAAAAGTCACAAGTAATCAGCCACTTTTTTCCCCCCGAGACATCACACTGATAGAAAACAGTGAAGATAATGATCACCCTTGCTTGGTCAATAATGGAAGCGGAGGAGGCCAAGTCTTATTTGAATTCATAGACATTGAATTCTGCAATGGTTTGGGAAGATTCTACTGGAATTGCTTCTCTTGGGTGTCTCATCACCTCTGGAGATGGTTCGATGCCATTGATATGAGGACTTTAAATTCTGCTTAAGACCGAGGATTCCCACTGAGATTCTATTTTCATCTAGCCTAGTGGTTCAGGCTCATAGTGGGCTGGACTCTCTTTGAAGACTTTCCGAGAGGTCTCCATGGGCTCTTGAAACACATTAGATTCCCCCATTCCCTCTATTGACATGTGTAGCCCTAGGAGTCCCAGTCAGTGTATCTAGCAATACAATAGATCTTATTAATCTTAAGATTAGTGCAGACCGTCCAGATCAGGAGAAATCAAAAGCTAGATTGTGTCTTTTAGGATGATCCCTTCCCTGTTAACTACTGCTTTACTGCCCCATGGTTTACTCATTGGTTAGCTTAGAGGACGATCTATTTCTGTATAAAGGAAATGAGTTTTCCTAGTGGCATTTATCTTTACAGACCCTACCTTATAATTTTGATGAGTTACAGATAAGTAGACAGATAATATATATTGAATGAATATCCCAAGGTTATGATTTTCTCAACATTTGCACATGCCGTAAATATTCATTTTATATCAGCTTTGATATCTTTTTGGGTATGTTTGTAAGACTGACAAAATTAAACTAGAGATATTTCTAAGCAAGTATGCTTAAAGTTATTAGGCTAAATTCTTTTTAGCTGCATGCAGTAAAGTAAAAAGGCAAAGCAAAGGGACAGATAATAAAAACTATTTGACTTTACTATGTAGATATAACCAAAGAAATATATGTGGTCAGATACAGAAGAAGGTTTCTGTACATACATAATAACAGGGCTATCAGAAAAATTACCCAGTTATAACCTTTTAGTCTTTTTCTTTTCTGCATGTGGCAGAAATTCTTAATTCAAACTGATTTTCTGATCATATTTTTGTGATTGCTAAGAGTCTGAATGTTTACAAGCTCATCCTCAACCATAACTTCCTTCCAATTTTGTCCACTCATTAATCTTATCTGGCTGAGCATTACATCAAAGAAAGTCTCAAGTTGCTATGGATAATTGACAAAGCAGGCACTTTATTTACAGATAACCAAAAATGCATTGACTTGGAAATACGCCTCTGCATACGAATTCTTCTACAAAGGGAAGTAAGTACAAAATACTGATGTTTTACAAGTTTACAAAATTGAAGAATTATCCATTTTTATTTGTTTATTCACTCATTTATTCATTCAGCCAACAAATAATTTTTTGCATATGTAACCTTTTTTGCATATAAAACCTTTGCATATGCAAAGTTTTATAAGTTCTTATGATAAATACAAAGATGAATTAGTCTCAGTCTTTTTCCCTTAAGGAATTTATCCTATGATAGTTTATACATTAGACAACTGGACAGGATACATTTAAAATGTGATGTGTGCTATGTCAAGTGCTGTTGTATGCAAAGGAGAGAAAGTTCATCTCAGATTGGGGGCCGGGGAGGGTGGTTAAAGCCTAATGGAAGATGTGGCATGAGAATTGGAATTGAAGCCTGGGTAGAATTATGGCAGATGGAGAAGGATGTTGGTAGAATACAATAAGCATAGAAGAGATTTTCAGTCAATGCCTTTTCACTCAACATTTAGAAGTAGGATTGACTGGGTAATTTGGTAACAGTATGTGGCCAAGTTTGAAAAGAGCATGAAAGTTCAAGTAGAATTGTAGTGAGATGTCATGCTGAAAAATAAAGATTACACAGAGCCTTGTATTTTCCTCAGCCAGTGCCAACACACACACACACACACACACACACACACACACACACTTTAATTGTATTTGAGTAGAAACCCACTAAATAATTGGAATAAAAAATTAAGATTACATTAAAAAAATGGGCAAAGGAGCTGAAAAGACATTTCTCTAAAGAAGACATCCAATGGTCAACAGCTATATAGAAAGGTGTTCAATATCATTAATCATCAGGGAAATGCAAATCAGAACCACATTGAAATACCACCTCACACCCATTAGAATAGCTATTATCCAAACACAAAAATCAAAAAATCTCCCAAAAACCCAAACAAGATAAATGCTCCTGAGGATGTGGAGAAGTTGGAACCTTTGTACACTGTTAGGATTAAAAATGGAGCAACCGCTATGGAAAACAGCCTGGAGGTTTTTCAAATAATTAAAAACAGAAATACCATATGAGTGAGCAATCCCACTTCTAAGTATCCAGGAGAATTGAAATCAGGACCTCAGATAGGTATCTGAACTCCCATGTTCACTGCAGCATTATTGACAAGACTCAAGCTATGGAAACAACTTAAATGTCCATCAACTTATCAATAGAGAAAGAAAATGAGGTATAAGCCAGGTGGAGTGGCTCATGCTTGCAAACCCAGCACTTTGGGAGACTGAGGTGGGAGGATTGCTTGAGCTCAAAAGTTTGAGAGCAGCCTGGGCAGCACAGCAAGACCCTGTCTTCACTAAAAATTAAAAAAAATTAGCAGACTCTGGTGACATGTACCATAGTCCCAACTACTTGGGAGGCTAAGGCAGAAAGAGTGACTAAGCCTGAGAGATTGCAGTTGCAATCAGCTCTGATCATGTCACTGCACTCTACCCTGGGCAACATAGTGAGACCCTGTCTCAAAAAATGTGGTTTATATACTTAAACACAGTGAAATATTATTCAGCCTTAAATAAAGAAGGAAATCCTGCCATTTGCTACAGGATTGGATATTCACTGGATGAAACTTGAGGAAATTTTGCTGAGTGAAATAAACCAGTCACGGAAGAATAAATATCACCTATCAAATACCACTTATAAGAAGTGTGTAAAATAGTCAAACACAAAGAAACAGGGAGTAGAATAGTGGCTGCCAAAGGCTGGAGAGAGGGGAGAATGGGAAGTTGTTATTCAATGAGAGTAAGTTTTGATTACGCAAGGTGATGATTCAGTTCTAGAGATCTGTGTATAATACTGTGCCTATAGTTAACAGTCAATATTGTACTCCACACTTAAAAATTTATTAGGAGGGTAAATCTCTTGTTAACTGTGTTTTTAACCATAGTAAAGATAAATAAACTATTTGCCCATTTAAATAGCAAAGTAAGATTATTAGAAGGATTAATGTGGCATGTTAGATTAGAAAGAAAAGGGAGAGACTACTACAATAGTTAAAGTCAGTAACAATGAGAAAGAAATTAATGTCATAGTGTGAGAATGGAATGGAAAAAGAGAACAGATATTTTAAAAACTTAGAGTTGGTAGAATGTAGGCATCATTTTGGGAAAAGGAAAGGGGATGAGCTATGGAGGAAGAGAACAAAGCATGGACCAAGCTGACTTTAGGCTTTTGATTAAGCTCCTGGGGATAGAGGCTCACGAGTCACCTATTTACAGGGCCTCTGGGCATTTGTGTGTCCCCACACTTACCACTTGTAAATAATAATGCTCATAATTTGATTTTTGACTTAGTTACTCATTATGGAGACAGTAGTCTTGAAAATGATAAGGAAATAGGTCCACACTTTCTCAGAGCTGCCGCTCTGTTGGGTTTGAGATCGTTCAATGAATAATCATATTTAAAAGATGTTTTTCAAAATAGCAGTAAAATTACAAATATATAATTTATTAGGTTGGTGCAAAAGTAATAGCAGTTTTGCCATTACTTTAGCACCAATCTAATAAAATGTGATTCCTTCCTCTAATTTACATTTTCCCACTGTGTAGTGAATCCAGAATGATTCTTCTATCATTTAATTAACCCAATTATTATTATTATTATTATTACTATTATTATTTGAGACAATGTCTTGCCCTGTTGCCTAGGCTAGAGTGCAGTGGTGCAGTCTCGGCTCACTGCAACCTCTGCCTCCTGGGTTCAAGTGATTCTTCTGTCTCTGTCTCCCGAGTAGCTAAGATTACATGTGTGCACCACCATGCCCAGCTAATTTTTGTATTTTTTCGTAGACATGGGATTTTGCCATGTTTGGCCAGGCTGGTCTCGAACTCCTGACCTCAGATGATCTGCCCACCTCGGCCTCCCAAAGTGCTGGGATTAGAGGCATGAGCCACTGTGTCCAGCCCTTTCCCGATTATTTCCCCCCCAAATAGGGCAAAATATAAATTTCTGGAACCAAATGAAAATGCCTTACAAAAACAAAATCACAAAAGCTTATTTATTCAGAATCCTGACAGAATGGAATTTCTAGTTAGGCAAAACCACTAAGATAGTTTTCTGATACTTTTCATTTTCCAAAAGCTGTGTATGAAGTTCAAACTGTGTCATTGAGAGATATAATTCAAAACACAGTGTAATGTTAATTTAAACATTACATTCATGGAAAAAGGTGACAAGGAAACATCAAAATCTAAATAGTGATTATTCAGCTAAGTTTATATTAAAATAGTAGTTTTCTCTATTTTTAAATTTTATTTCTAGTAACTACAAGTTACTGTAATCAATAAAAATATTAAAATACAAAGATTATATTTTTCTAATTCTACTTCACTTTTTCTCTTTCTTTAGTTAATTAATAGACTTATGAATAAATTCGATAGATGTATATATCTGAAGGATTTGGAAATATGCCATGAGTTATCAGTAGATTCTGAATTGTCTCTAGTTCCCTTCCTGTCCAGCTTCAGGAGCAACTTTTGTAAACTTTTGTTTTGTTAGTAACCAAAAGACTTCTACATAGTGTCATATATATTTTGACAGAAATATAATCTTACAGGTGCTAACCCTCTGATTAGTTTTATACTCCAATATACTTAGTCATTGCAAGGACAGAAAAGTATTGTCTGCTCCCCTCCTCCTTCAGATACACCAATATTCTAGGAATATATTGTATTATCTGAATTTTAAGTATATAAAACCTATTTCATGTCAGCTATGGTATACATCGAAACTCTATGCAATTGTGTATTTAGACATTCTATTTAGGTCTGTGAGTTTCTGCTGCAGTTTCCCAGAAGATAAAACTACTTTACCCCGTCATCTGCTATTGAAAGGGGATGTCTTCAACTGCATAGTTAGCATTTTGAAATCCCTGCATTTGTAGGTTTGTTTGACCTTTCTCAACACTCATCACTGCCTACTGAGCCTTTTGCAATGCCTGTCCTTCACTCTGTCTCTTTGTCTTTTCATCATCTTTTGACCTTTAGCCTTCTTGGTCAAAATTTTTCATTATGAAATACAGTCACGCCATATATCCCTTAATGACGGGGCTACATACCGAGAAATGTCTCTTTAGAAATTCCATCATCGTGTGAACATCACAGACTGAACATACACAAATCTGATGGTGTAGCCTACTCCACACATAATCTAAATGGTAGAGCCTGTTGGTCCCAAGCTACAAAACTGTACCACATATTACTGTACTGAATACTGTGGACAGTTGTAACACAATAAGTATTTGAGCATCTGAATATAGAAAAGATACAGTAATAATATGTATAAAAAGCAGTACACCTGTATAGTATACTTACCATGAATGGAGCTTACAGAATTGGAAGTTGTTCTGGCTGAGTCAGTGGGTGATGGGGGAGTGAATGTGAAGGCCTAGAACCTCACTGTACACTTCTTTAGACTTTATAAACACTGTATACCTCCTAGGACGTACTCAATGTATAAAAATATTTTTCTTCTTTCAGTAATAAGTTCACCTTTTTTATTTTATAAATTTTTTAACTTATTTTATTAATTTTTTAATGTTTTAAACGTTTTGACTCTTTTATCATAACACTTAGCTTAAAACAGAAATACATTGTTTAGCTGTTCAACAGATTTACTTTCTTTCTATTCTTATTTTATAAGCTTTTTCTATTTAAAAAATTTTTGGCCAGGCACGGTGCTAACGCCCGTAATCCTAGCACTTTGTGGGGCCAAGGCAGGCAGATTGCTTGAGGTCAGGAGTTCAAGATCAGCCTGGTCTACACGGTGAAACCCTGTTTCTACTACAAATACAAAAAATTAGCTGGGCATGGTGGTGGGCGCCTGTATTCCCAGCTACTTGGGAGGCTGAGGCATGGAGAATCACTTGATCCCTGGACGCAGAGGTTGCCATGAGCTGAGACTGCACCACTGCACACCAGCCTGGGCAACAGAGCAAGACTTTGTCTCAAAAAACATACACACACACACACACACACACACACACACACACACACACATAAGTATATTTAATTTTAGTTTTTGAACTTTTAAAAACAAAGACAAAAACATATACATTAGCCTAGGCCTATAGATATATACAGTCTGTCCTTGATCAAAACACACATACATGCATACACAATATACACACATACACACAAGCATACACAGATGTGTATACTTAGTATGTCAAATAAGTTTTTTAAAAGAAAATGAGCAAATACATATGCTCACCTCCTTTATTTTACTTTGAGATTTTGCTGTCCTTGCACAGATTTGTTAGGTTCCTTTTCCCTAAAGCAGCTAGACCTATGTCCATGCAGAATGAACACACTTTATTACAATGGATTGTTATATTATCTGTCTTCTCTACTTCTCTGGTTTCCATGCTTTACCATGGATCAGTCTCACAGAGAGGGTCAGTTAAAACCTAGATGGCTAGTTTCTACTCCCAGCATTTCTGATTCAGTAGGTCTGGATTGGGCCCTCACAATTTGCCTCTTTAAAAACTTGCGAGGTGATTTTGATGCTAATCATACAGGGACTCAGAGAAGCACGGATTTAGGGCTTCCCCCCACCCTCCCTGCAAAGTGTTGTTTGAAAATGAACTGCAATCTTCCATACCACTGAGAAATTTGAGGTCATTCCAAGATGAAGGCTGTTAAAAGCGACTGTATTTTCTATTTCCAACAATAAGTGTGTCAAGCTTGAGAACCATTGTCCTATATTTTAGATGGCTTCAGGAGCTGAAGGAAAATAAATTTGTACCAGTTGCTAGCCCCTAGGCTTCTTTTCTGGTATGTCTAAATTATAAGAGATACTGTCAAGTAGACCTCCTCTTCCATATGCATTTTTTGCTATATATATACATATACACACACAAACTTATCTATTTATATATACATATATAAACTTACACATACACACACACACACACACACACACACACACACTCACACACACTTCTGGGCATCAATTTGTTCACCTCAGATTAGGCTAAAAATCAGTCGTTCTCCGCTTTCGCTTGCTCATTAAAATGATCTGGCAAGCTTCTAAAAATGTACCCATGCTGAAGCGCTACTTCCAAAGCAATCTGGATGGAGTCCTGGCAGCATTAAAAAACAACAATTTTGGGTTGGGTGCGGTGGCTCATGCTTGTAATCCCAGCACTTTGGGAGGCTGAGGCAGGCAGATCTTGAGGTCAGGAGATTGAGACCAGCCTGGCTAACATGGTGAAACCCTGTTGCAGCTGGGCATGGTGGTGGGTGCCTGTAGTCCTAGCTACTGGGGAGGCTGAGGTAGGAGAATTGCCTGAATCCGGAAGGCGGAGGTTGCAGTGAGCCGAGATTGCTCTATTGCACTCCAGCCTGGGCGACAGAATGGGACACGCCCTCAAAAAAAAAAAAAAAAAAAAAAAAAAAAAAAAAAAAATTCCCAGGTGAGTCTAACAAGCAGCCTAGGTTGAGAATCGCCTGGTGAGATGATCTCTCAGGGCTTTTCTAGCTCTAACTGGTGGGATTTTGAGACTTTGGAATGCTGATTGGAACAATGAGTCCTCTGATGTGTGTGGCATTTTGACAATACATATGGCTTTTATTTCATCCTGGTTATGATTATTTTTTCCTTATTCCTCTTCTTTTATTTTCTCCACTGTGACCATCTTATTGTGTGGCAAAACATTTTAATTTGGTTACACCCCCAGAGAGTCATGATCTAATTTAGATAAAGAGTTTGTAAAATAAAGACATCAGAATTTGTTAAAGTGGGCCTCAGAGGGGCCAAATAAGAACAAGCCGGCAAAAATCAGGCAGAACATGGAGAGGTTTTCATTAGCATTTGTTGGGCAATCTTGAGGGAAAGAAGAAAGTTCTCAGTTTAAGATCTACAGTAAAATCCATCGCCAAACACAGACACTTCTGAATTATGGCATCTTCAGTTCTGCATAAACCTGAAAGTGAATGAAGGAGAACGAATATACTCCTGGAGTCCTTGTATCTGTCAGAGGTAGGAAGAATACTGCGCTGTGTTTAGGGCTGTCAGAGCGCTAAGGGCAAACTTGCTGAGGTTGCTGCACAGGCATTTTAATTTCTGAACCAAATTAGATACTTATACTTAAATTTACCTATTTAAATACCAACTGCAGAAGATCTGAAATAAATATATAACTACTCTGCAATGTTTATAGGGAAGAAGAGAACCTAACTGTGGTAATTAGACATGGAGAAAATGTTCAAGCTATATATAAATTCTCAGTTAGTTATATATCCTTATTTGGCAGTAACAAATACTATACTTAGTATTCATGTTTATACACACATTTATTTTCTGTTTGCATAAACATATAGGGGATCTAAATTTAATGCACACACAATAGATTTAAAAATGAATTGTATGAGTGAGAAAAGACAGAAGATGTTGCTTTCTTTTACGATAGAGGAGTTTCACATTGCTAAACAGATATAAATTCATTAAAGGAAGTACATAGTTCAGTGTGACTTTAATTCTGAACACATATTGTTCCTAAATTAAGAAGTAGATAAACTCTATCTAATTAATAATCCTTCATCCTCAATATTTTGTACTTTGATATGATTGAGTATTCAACAAACCAGAAATTATCAAGGAAAAGGTAAATGTAGCAAACAATGGCCTCTGTATAACATGTAAATATTGACCTATATGTCTGAAAATTTCTGAGATTAGGAAATTCCTGGTTGATATGCAAATCTGCTTTAATATGTTTTTTTTTTAAGCAAGGAAATATCTATTCTTTTGTTTCTATCTAAAGGCACAACTTATTAAATAATTGGCCTTCAGAATACATGCTATTTCCAAAAATTGGAGTGACCTGTTTAGCTAAATTAGAAAGTAATCAATCAATCCGTTTGGTTTGGTCATGTAAGATAATTTGCCAGTCAAGATAATCAGTATTATTGATGATACTGCCATTTCATCCCTGGAAAGATCTCCCAAATTGAAAACAGTCAGAAAAAAAAAAATCCTGCTAAGAACAAGGCCTATCTTTAAAATATATAAAGAAAAGATAAAATGCTGTTTCTATAATTTTTTCAAGTTATTTTTTATAAGTTTTGTATGTGTGTGTGTCAGTGTCTTAATTCATTTTTTATCCATTCAAAATATAAATTACTGAGCCAAAATGCTGTATAATACTGAACATTTATAACAAAATGTGGTGCTTTAAACATTTTTCTTCTCTTTGTTAGAGAAATGCTTACTCTGTAAACTCAGTAGCATAGGGTATATCTGAATAGCTACTGACACTGCATTGATGAAAATTATTCATAAAAAATAAATTAGTTTGAAAACATTGAATTATGCTAGTAATGTATTCATCTGCAAAGCACATATCATTTTTCTCATTTTATAATCCTCTAAATAAAGAGAGAGCCATTTTACCTTTTTCAAGTCTGACCACTCCAAGTAGAGAGAACTGGAAGCAAGTCCTCCTGATTCTATGTTGAGTATTCCCAAGTAACTCAGCCTTGGCAGATTACCAACAAAGTTCACACCTATATAGCCTACCAACTCAGGTTTTATCAAAATCAGCAGGAGAATGGTTGCTATTAGTTTCAACAAGACTCAGCAAGACAACGGCAAAAGCATAAGAGAATAAATCTGTGAACTTTCTTTAGAGTCTGTTACCTCTTAGAAATGAATGCTTCATTAGGTTGCTTAGTGTAACCTTTCTCACCTGAATATTGAAGACTGAACAGCTTATCTTTTACCTGTAGAACAGACTTTGACAATAGAATGTCAGTCTCGTTTTTGTACAGAAAACATAATAGGGAGAAGTAACAGAATAAGTAACAAAAGCTGAGAAATATCTATTACTGAGTGAATATAAATCCAGGACCAACAGGTAGAAAATATGAGTTTAACTGATTAAATATTAGATATTAAATATTAAATGTGACAAAGAACTTTCTCACAATTAGAGACTCTGTAAAGAAAGAGGCTGCCCCAGGAAATAGTATGTTCAAGGATGTGATAGATGACATGTGCTTCTGTTCCAAGGGTTTTCAAAGAGCCAGTGAGAAAGTGACCTAGGCAATGGGTGACTCTATGAACCAGTCTTCCCAAAGACTAATAGCTGTCTGAAAGATTAACGTAAAGGGAAGTGTAATTATTTTTCTCTAAATAAATTTTGAGAGGAAAAACTACTCACTAAAATGTTATTTTACTCAAACATCTTATGTGTAATGCACATTTTTCTTAGTTATTAAATTTCAGGTTCATCTGAAGATATACACATGAAACTGGAAAAACAGGAAATATAAACATTTTATATTTCCCTAGATTCAAGCTGCCTTGCTTGGTTGTATCTGCATTTCAGTGATGTACTGCAGAGGTCAATTATACTTCCCGCAGTCCATGGCTTCCATAAACTCTTAGTTACTAACCTCGACAGGGCTTTCAACAATGCCTATCTATCTTACTATGTTTAGCATTGCTGGACTTAGCAAAAGCATACAGAATGCCCAGCCTAGTTAAATTTGAATTTCAGATAAACCATGAATACTTCTTTAGCATGAGTACATCCTAATGAAAAATTCTTTGTTGTTTATTTGAAACTTCAACGGATGTTTGATCTTGCAACCAATTCCCTTACTCTGAACAGATGACCTCAAAAGGCAATCAAACGGAAACTTTAAAAATCTATAGATCTGCATATATCCACATTTATCACTTTATCTTTTACTTCGATTGCAAAAAATGTCATGCCTGTTTTCCCTGCCGTGGCCGATCTTTCCACTTTAGATCCTATACCTTCCTATCTTCTCTGTGGGAACTTAATAAAGAACTGATCCTCTTAATTTTCCGAATCTTCAAACTGCTCTTTCACTCAAGGGTCCCTTAAATTAAAAATAAGAACACAAATGGTCCCTGAATTTACCTCTTCCTCCACATTTTAGACTCTCTTTTTTGACAGACTCCTCAGTTTCTGTGTGCCTTTTTGGCTGTTCTGTTCCTTCCCTCCACTGGCTTCTTTTACCCTCCCAGGGAATATTAAATGTTGCTATTCACTGGGTTCTTCAAGACCACATGTCAGTTTACAGAATTCCCATGGAGGATCTTGACAATCACACCTACCTACTCAAGACTTCCTAATCTTCATCTACAGTCAAGATCTCTACTCTGAACTCTAGACCTTGCCTATATCTGCCTCGTGAGTATCTCTTTGTCCTGCCCCTCAAACTACACGTCCACAACTGAACTCATCCCCCTTTGAAAATCTCTTTTTCAAACAATGTTCCCTCTCTATAGTAAATGGTGTGGTAATCTAACCAGTGTTCTAAATCAGAAACTTGAGAGCCGATTATATATATGTAATTTCTAATGAAATCTTGCTTTAGTTTCAAAATATTTTAAAAATTCATCCACTTCTTTTTATTCTCATAGTCACTGTCCCTTCTTCCCTGGGATACAGCCATGGCTTTCTAATGGGTTTCCTTCATCTTTGGTCTTCCCTCACCAATCTGTTTTCCGACAGCAGCCTAAGTGATTTTCCAAAACACAAGTCTGATAGCATCATCCTTTTGCTTAAAAGGCCTGCAGAGACTTTCTTTCGTTGTTAGAACCAAGTCCAAACCAATATGTTTGGTTTCCCCCACCTTTGCTTCCCAGCTCTCTACAGGGCTGCATGGAAATCCTTGTATACCATACCTCACTCATCTCTGCATGTTCAAACATCTCACATCCTTTTCCTGGAACAGGTTACCCCTTCTCTTCGCTTGACTTACTCCTACTTCTCCTTTGGATTTCTCTGTAGTTACTACTTCCTCAGGGAAATGCTCTAATAGATGCAAGTTACTGCTTTAGCTTCATTCACAGATTTTTTTTGTTTTTACGTTTGCCTCTCTGATTACTTGTCTTAGCAACTGAAATGTAAGTTTATAAAGGATGACACCATTACTGTCTATTTCCAGCTTCTAAGACATTGTCTTGACACAGAACAAATTCTCAATAAATAGTTATTTGCTATATAAATGGATAAATAAATGAATACGCAGATATGATGACAGAACTAGAAAGGTTCATTTTAGGCACAATTTCTTAATTAAAAATGAGAATATGCATAACATACAGGAAAGCTATAGCATAATGGTACAAAGTATATCCTCAAACCCACCATCCAACCCAGGCTGAAGCTAGAACATTACCGGGAGTGATCAGTTATCTTTGGGCTCTTCCTCTTTTAAGGAAACCATTGATGGAATTCAATGTTCCTTACTTGTTTTACCCTGTAACACCCAATTCCCATTATTGTCTCCACGGTTTCTGCAAGTCTCCTCTCTTAACATTCATTGATTAGAAGGCTGTCCCAAAAGGTCTGTTTGAGCACTGCCCTGAATTGCTCTAAGTATTGTGGGAGGTACAAAACAGATGTAAGATGGGACAGGGAACAGATAGTCTGGCCAGAGGTATGCTCAAGGAACTTATTCTGTAGGGAAAAAGAGAACTAACACACATGAAAGTAGAGAATATATGATCTGACTAGAAGGATTATAAGCTTTCCAAGAGAGAAAAGATTACTGCGGACCAGACTAGCTTAGAAAACCTTTATAAAGGAGGATAAAAATGAAGTGAATATTGAAGCATGCCTACACATGAGCATTTGGAGAGGAGGAGTAAGACATTTCAGAGGGAGAAGAACTACATTTGGTGGTGGTATAGTTGAGCATTACTGTTTTGTTTCATTTATTTTTCTTGCTCATAATTCCTTTTTCACTTCTTCTGGTACTACTGCAGTTCTTTTTGCTGTTGAAATTTCCTTTTCCCAGTTCATAAGATTTGGAGGGGTTGCCGATGGCTACATTTTAAATCCAGCCTTCCCATCCAAGGACTTGGTCCACGCACAATAGCCCATACTCCTGGTGACAGTGATTGGCACAAAGATGGATATGTGACCTAAGGCAGGCTAATTATATGCCTTCCCTGAGATTTCATGTTTAAGTGTTTGAAAAGAACATTTCTCTTTTCTGTTAGGCTGCTGCTGATAAAATACAAGCCTGAAGCTACCTCTGGCCAGACTATCTGTTCCCTCTTCCATATATAGGAAGTTTGTCTGCATTTGGAGGAAATAACTTCTCACAGAGGAGAGTGAGCAAGAGAGCCACATTGTTTCTGGAGTTCCTGAAGCCATCTGTATACTTTTATTATTCATGTGGTTAATATACCCCTTTCTTGTTTAAGCTCATTTGAATTGATTTCTGTTGCTTTTATCTCATTAGAAAAGTCGTCTTTAACAAAACAGGTAGTGGGCTAAAGAGTGGATGTGGTGGAGATGGAAAGTGTAGGAAAGGACTGGAATAGAACGCTGGGATTGAGAATGAAAGCACAGATCAGATGCCAATATCTGGAGGAAGAAATGACAGTACTTTGTTGGAGATTGGATGCAACCAATATGGGAGGAATAAGATCAAAAATGGAAAATCCAGGAAATCTGTGGACTCATGGATAGAAATGGAAGTAGTTGAAATGAGGAAGTGGATTTGAATGCAAGCAAGAACCAAACCACAACATTTGAGTTCCTGGTAGAGGTGGGACTTTGCCAGCCTATGGTTTTGGTGACACACCCCATGCAGTGTTGGTGCAACTGTGAAATACAGGAATGTAACATAGTCATGCTTTGTGTCAGCATTCAAGGGAATATGATAAAAAAAAAAACCATAGACATTTGGCTTTTTAAATTTAGATTATTTTCTCTCTTTTCTCTTCCTATCTAAAGGGTGGGAATGATTTGTAGCATAGAATAGCATTTCTCAAAATGTGGTTCCTGCATCAGAAGCTTTAGTATCATCACCTGGGAACATTTTTAAAATATAAGTTCATCAACTTAATCCCAGTAAGGGCATCAGAAACTCTAAGGGTGGGTCCAGGAATCTGCATTTTAACAAGCTCTTCAGTTGACACTGATGTTCACTAAAGCTTTAGAACTGCTGGGGCAGAGTATTCTTTACATGTTGGCCCTATGGCAGGTGAGGCAATCCAACATATAGTGCTATGATTTTGCATCCTAAGAATTATTCCCTTAGAATACAGTAAAGTTTCCCTAAAGCTATTCATTCAAAAACTATGTGTTGAGAGTGTGCTATCTGCCAGTCATTTCTCCAGATACTTTGGATTTTGCAGTGAACAAATTTGACACAGTTAATCACAATAATGCCTATATTTTGGCAATTAAAATTATCCTATGGAAGTGACTGCCAGGGAACCTGCGCGTTGGTTAGCAGGTCAGGAGCCATTTCCTAAATAAATGGCATTTAATCTGAGAAAGAATCGGAATTTGTCTGGAGAAGAGTCGAGAAGGTGAGGTAAAGCCATTCTAGGTCCTGAAAGGGGTAGAGCCTGAACACTTCCAGGGAATGGAAAACAGACCAACATGAAAAGGTCATGGTTAATGATGGGTGATGGAGCAAGAGAGGCAGATCTGATAGCGCGATCAACAGGGACTTTTAAATATTAAAGATTTTGCACCTTTCACTGAAGGAAATTTACAAGCCATGAAAAAGTTTCAGTCATGCGCTAACATGATCTGATTCATATTAGTTTGCCCTTTTAATTAAATGCAATTCTTTTATTTTTTTATTTTATTTTTAAAGCAAAGACTTTTCCACTGTACTGTGGAAATAACTGTGAGTATAATAGTATGATGAGTTAAATTCCCTATGAGCTATAATGGGCTGATAGAGATACTTTCTCTAAATAAGGCTGTGATGAAGGAAGGAAAAAGAATAGAGCATGCATGTGGGGACCAGATGCCAGGAACAGAAAAGGAAGAGGCTTAAGAACTTCTTCCTTTTTGTGGTTGTGGCTGAGACTGCTCCTGCTATGCGTGTCTGAGAGTGCAAGTTCACAGGCAACTGCTGCTTCTCTCAGGGGTCATTGTTCTGCCAACCCAGAAGATCCTGGTGCTCAGGCTCTGTCCATTTCTAGAGATCATAGTATCTTTTTTCCCACCCTCAATCTTTTGTATGGATTTAATTCACTTTCCAGACATCGCTGCTACCTCCTTGAGAATGATTCCCAAATCTCTATGTCTTCCTTGGCCTTGAATAGATTTCTCGGTGTTTAATATCTTTAGTACCTTGTGCTAATACATTGTGTTAAAAAATGCACACCTGCCATTGTTTAGTGTCAGGCTGTGTGCAGTTCAGTAATTATTGAAAAATTGTACACTCCCATCTCTGACTGCTCTTCTGCATTTCAATAACATGTCTCATTGTCTGCTGGACAGCTGACCCTGGAATGTCACTGAAACCACAAATAGCTTGCGTGTAATTGAACTTACTGTGTCCTTCCTAAATTAACTTGCCTCTGTCCTCTTCTGCCTTCGTTCATTAACATCAGCATTTACTGTTTTCTCAAGTTCCAAGATTTGGAGTCATTCTTGACTCCTCTATCTTTGCTCTCAGCAAATCCAAACTCTGAGATTGTCTTTATTCACCTGGTGGAATGCTAATTTTCCATTTGTTCTTTCCTTTCCTATCCATTATTATCCTAGTATTCTACACAACACACAGGGTACTTCCATTTCCTAAATCTAGGTTCCTTTATCAGAGACATTGGTGACTGCACTATAGATGTGACTTCCTTAAGCCTATTTTATTTAGAAAAGGTCTTTCTGTATTTTTTTTGCCCTCGAACCTTTTTTATTCTTAAAGGAATATTACATCGAACCCCACTATATAAGAGATATAATCACGAGGGGGCTGAAGTTGGGCTGAGGGAAGCACAATCTCCTAGACCTGCCTCAGCTTTGGAAGTAGCCTCTTTGGAACTCAAGAGGTCCATTGAGGGAGTTTGAAAACAAGGATTTGCAGAATAAACAGTTCTGAATATATATGTTTTCTTCAAAATGTCTTTTTAAAAGAATTATTTTTTATCAGTTTATGCAAACCTTCCAACCTAGCCATGTAAGTTCATGTAAAATTGGTAAATGCAAGTGTCAGTATCCAATACCTGTTGTGCTAATGGTATTTCCCCTGCCTTGAGTTCTAATGTAAATTCTATTTTTCTCAGCTCCAATCCCTCCTCTTCTTAAAGGGTTTCTAGATCATCCCAGATCTCAGCAAATTTTCTTTCTTCAAATCCTGAAGTATTCCTCTTCTTACATTCATCCTGTACTGTCTTACGGACTTTTTTTTGTTCTGGGTATATGTTCAATCTCTGCCACTTAGATCATAAGCCACTTAAGAGAAGAATCAAGTCTTTTGTTACTTTGTATCCTCAGCCTCCAGTATAATATGCTGCCTGCAGCATTTGCTTAGTATTTTGATGGTAATCTCTAGCAGGAAATAATACCTATAGGCTCATCTATCTCACTTTCATTAGTAGCAGTTTAAGCTAAATATCCTGTCTTTGAAAATGTTTCTCAAGAACAGTGCTTTTAAGTTAGGAGAACCAGTCACTATGACGTTAATTGCAAGCATTATTTTTCTCTCCAATTACCATTAAGCCTACAACTAGCTTCTTTGACTGTCTTTCATTAGATTACGTTGGAAGCTAGATTTGGGGAATGACAACAGATAGTTGCAAGTGGGAAATTCTCCATTCAGACTAGAAAGAGTGGTTTAGTCCATCCCCTAACTTCTCAGAAAAGATACACATAAATCATAATCAAAAGATTATAAGAAATTTACATTTATATATGAATTAAATGCTGACAGTTTCTTTGTAAATTCCCCTTAAGTCCCGTAGCATTGGCCCTGTACAGTCTCTCCCTCACCACTTCTCCAACCTTCTCTCTACTATGCAACCACCCTACTCACCACATCCCAGCTGCAACAGCAAGCTTTATGTTCCCTGGATTGCCAAGCTCCTTCCCTCCTCCTTCCTGCTAGTGGCTGCCTCTGCCTGGATGGTCTTCCCTGCTTCTCTCCTGATCAATTCCTGTCATCCTTTGAGCCTTAGCCCGCTTGTCACCTACTTAGTTTTTATCTCATCTCCCACAATAGGTTAAGCTTCTTTGCTATGTGCTTTCATAGCTCTTTTCATGATTATAATTATATATCAACTGTGAATTAATTTGTTTTTGGTCTGTGTTCTACAATTGACTATAAGCGGTAAGATGTCAGAGACTACACAGATCTTACGCACTATAATATTTTGTCTAGAATAGAGCCCAATGCATAATAGATGTTTGAATACATAAATAAATGAGGATTTTATGAATGGCTATCCTACAAAACTTTCAGAGAAACAAACCATTCTTTTATTATTCACATGCAGAGTTTAATTCTTCTTCTCACTCCTGCCCTGAATGGATATGAGCACCCTTCTCTGGGTCATGCAATTCACATGAATATGTATACATATTTTATAAAGTAACTTCTTTTTTTATAAAAACAAACCAAAACATACCAAATATTGCACAGTCAAAATCTTCATTTGCTCTTATACAGAATCTAAACAGCTTAAATGAGTGGGTATAATATGAAAATGTGAAAATATATTGTTTTGTTTGCAATTGCCTCATTTATGCACACTAGCATGGATATTCCCATAATTCTTTTTACATAAGGTTATTTTGAAAATGTATGCTTTTGGGTTAAAAAGAGCAAGAAAGCTGTCTCATGACTAAAAATATCCACATGTTGAAACCTTTCAGTATATGTTTATTGGTAAAGTTAATGTGGTCCCCTTCTCTAAAGGCTCTTGCAACCCCACTGATATGTCCCTGACCTGTTTCTATGTCCTTTGAGTCTTCAGTTACCCCGCTGAGTCAGACAATTGGAGAACAAATTAAAGCCAACTGCAGAGAAGATTATTTTCTGATACAAAAATCTGCCCTTAAAGACTGCAAGCCTTGAATATCTGTCAGGATGCCAGCAGTTCATCTGATTTGCATTGAAAAGTCTAACATTTCATACAGTCTCACTCTTAATTCCCTCACTATTATTGTCCTGACTAGAATGAGTACAAGACTCAACTGAGTCAGCCCCTTTTCCAGGATAAATCATTATTCAATGAAAAGGAAGGGAATATCTAATTGTACTTGGTAACAGCTTTCAAACCCATGTTTGTATCAGCATTATTATTTTCATACCCACCTTTTCTCCTTTTATCATGTTATATCCAATTAGAAAAAGAATGTTGTAAATAAATGTTAAGTTTTGAGGGTAGGTGTCAAACACACACCTAACTCAGAGCAACAAGAACTATATTTGGATGACATCAAGCCTTTCTCTACAGTAACTGACCTGCATACTTCTAAATTATCAGACCCATCGTCATAGGTGGCAGGAGGCTTCTGAACAGGGTTATTCACCTGGAGCCCTGCACCATTCATGTCCTTGCCACCTTCTGTAACGGCCAGTATTTCAGTGCTGGAATCTGTTTCTGAAAATTTCTTCTTTATTATTTCATTTTTCCTAAGGCTTTGCAAGAGCTGAGGATCTCTGTGGTGATATCTACCTTTGCTCTTCTCATGATTTCTTGAGGAGCTCTTAATTTCGGAGGATCCTTGAGTCAGAGAAGTGTTGCATTCTTGGTACCTTGTACCTTTTCCTCTGCGGAGATTTAAAGAGCAACTCTCACATTCGATCAGCTCTTGATGCTCTTTACCTTTGGATCCCAGATCAACAAGCTCAATTCCATTAGGAGTGGAAGACCCAGCTACGTATTCACACAGCTTGTTATTATTTCTCCTCCTTCTCCTTGACAGTCTGAATTTAACCTGGGCTCTTCTTTTTGCCTGAATCCAATGACTCTCATCTGAGGAAGAGGAATCTGAAGAATCTGTGTAAAGCTCCCTCCACCTGGGGCTTGAGATTTGGAGGTGAAAGTCATTTCTTCTCCCTCTTATTTGTTCTTCTGCAGCATGCTCATATCTCTCAGAGGCCTTTCTCCTCCTCCTAGGTCTTTGTTTTACTGGTTTCTTACCAGACTCCTTCCTAGCAGGGCTCAGCACCATGACAGGGGTGCAATACTCAAATGACTCTTCTGACATGTCATGCAAGATGGCAGATCTAGACAGAGCAGTAGGCAAAGGATGGGAAATGGGAATGGAGAGAAAAGCCATGGAAAAACAGAGAGAGAGAGAATGATGAAAATGATAGTATGGACCAGAAGTAGATAAATAAAGATCAATTGAAGAAAATGAACTAAATGAAAAAAAAATAGCTAGTATAAATTGCCTATGGACCACGTAAAGCAGAAGCAAGAGCCACACATTCTCAGAATAAAAAGCAAGAATACAAAATACTGATCCAAAGAATATGAATGAAGATAATTTGTTCAGCACTTACCTGCAGATGTCCTGAGTAGATGGACAGACAGACAACCTTGATTGGCTCCTGGGAGCTGTCCCTGTGGTTGGGCTGCTTGCCTGGAGAAACAAGTTAGATAATTTGGCATCTTGATTAAGATAATACATCGTTGATATCTTGCTTTTTTTCCACATATTTAAAAAATTACAACAAACGCGGCTGCTGGTCATGTTGTTCACAATGCAGAACAGAGAATATAGGAAGTTAGAGGTTCGTTTTGCAAAAGTAAAACTTATTTGAGGAACCTGGAACAGCTGAAATGTTGTACTGTTTTGCTGTTTCTTCACTTACGAGAGAGGAAGATGATTCCACAAGTTTCTATTCTATTTACTGTAATCATTTGAGTGGAATAGCTCAATTTGCTTTGGAAACAAATAATACTTGGAGATCCTATGATATAAGGACTAAAGCACTATAATGTGACAAGGATAATAATAGTCTGAGAAGTTGAATCAAGTAGCCATTGGGCTGCTAGATACTTCCTGGAGCTAACATCAAGGCCCCGTGGGATAAGATATTTGAAAATACTTTTCAATATTTAAAAGTCTGAATTTATTGCTATTAAAATTTCATTAGTAAACTGATAAAATACAACCCTTGTAACACTATTGACCTTTCATATCTTTTAACCCTATGACCATATTGTCTGAGAATAAGAAAGCCTGAAACATTAGATTATTAGCATAAAGTTGATTGCATTTCCCTAAAGTCCTACCTTACAGGCACAATATGTTCTTCACTCTATTTGACTTTAACCTGCCCTGTTTAATAGAGATGATGATGATAAATAAAAAACTAGAATGTAGGGATAGTTTTCTATGTTCCAGGCCTTGTGCTGCAGCTTTATCTACTGTCTCTTTAATCCTACAATAATCTCAGAAGTGGAAAGTAATAATAACTAACAGTTTTGAGTGAATAATACATGCTTATCACTGATCTAAGCCATTTTCATATATTCATTTATTAATACAATAAATCTATGTAGTAAATACTACAATTATATACAAGCTGCAGTTGAAACTGAGAAATTGGGGCTGCTTCTCACTAATAGATGGTAAGATGATATCTGGACCAGCTATCTGGCTCCAGTATCTGTTCTCGTATCCGCCACCAGTACGACTTGTCTGCATTTACGCTGGATGAAACCAAAGAAATCGTGGGTCCAGATTCAGGCCTGTTTGACTGCATAGATGAAATGCACAATTTTCTCACCAAGAAAATAGCAGTAAAGGTAGAAAGATTACCCCAAATTTCAAAGTCATTCTAAAATTTCTTATATTAAAGATATATAATGATGATTCTGAAATCCAGAGGAAGAGGAACAAATTCTAACTCAAGAGATCAGATAATATTTGAAGAGAGCGTATGGTAGGATAAATAATGTTCCCCGAAAAGATCTCCACATCCTAATCTTTTATGGCAAAAGGGACTCACAGATATGAATAAATTAACTATCTTGAGTTGGGAGATTTATGTGAATTATACTGATAAACCCAGTGTAATCATCAGGATTCTTATGAGAGGGAGGCAGTAGAGATCAGAGAAGAGGTCAGAGAAGAGGAGGTCAGAGAGAGAAGATGAAGAATATTAATAGAGGTAAGAAAGGAGGGAAGATGTTACATTGATGGCTTTCGAGGTGAAAAAAGGCAGATCCTGAGAAAGGTAGCATGGGGAAGCTTAAAAAGGCTAGAAAATGAGTTCTAGAGCTTCCAGAAGGAATTCAGCCCTACTAACATGTTGATTTTAGCTCAGTAGGATCCCTATTTGGTTCCTAACCTCTAAAATTATAAGATGACGAAGCCCCAGGGAAATGAAGATGCAGAGTCTGTTGGGTCCCAGGTCAGGATGCATTCTGGTAGCGGCTCTGCTCTCAAAATGGTGCTATTTTGCAGCAGGTTAGGTCCCAGGAGGTAGGGGGGACCCCTATGACACTAATTATATAAAATTAATATGGAGGTAGTGATCTAGCTAATCTTAAAAAGCAAATAGGAATTATTAAAAAGATTAAAAGCCTGGGTGCAGTGGTTCACACCTCTAATCCCAGCACTTTGGGAGGCTGAGGTGGGTGAATCGCCTGAGGTCAGGAGTTCGAGACCAGGCTGGCCAACATGGAGAAACCCTGTCTCTATTAAAAATACAAAAAAAAAAAAATTAGCCAGGTGTGGTAGCCCATGCCCGTAATCCCAGCTACTCGGGAGGTTGAGGCAGAAGAATCGCTTGAACCCAGGAGGCAGAGGTCGTGGTGAGCTGAGATTGTGCCATTGCACACCAGCCTGGGCAACAAGAGCAAAACTCTGTCTCAAAAAAAAAAAAAAAAAAAAAAGATTAAAAATATTCCAGGTAGAAGAAACCATTTGTTAAGAGACCTAAAGACTCCACCCAAAAACTCTTGGAACTGATACACAGATTCAGTAAGTTTGCAGGATACAAATCAATATAGAAACAGCAATCGTGTTTCTAAACCCTGGTGAAACAAAGTAGATGAGAAATAAATCAAAAAAGAAACCCCATCTATAATGGCAAACAAAAAAAAAACCCACTAAAATTTAACTAAGAAGGTGAAAGATCTCTAAAATGAAAACCGTAAAACAGTAATGAAAGAAATTGAAGAGGAATCAAAAAAAAAAATGAAAAGGTTCTGTGCTCATGGAATAGAAGAATTAATATTGTTGGAATGATTACACTATCCAAAGCAATCTATAGTTTCAATGCAAATGCTACCAAAATATCAAGGAAATTATTTGAAGAAAGAAAAAACAATCCCAAAATTCACACAGAGCCGCAAAAGAGCCCAAATAACCAAAGCAATATTGAGCAAAAAGAACTAAGCTAGAGGCATTACATTACTCGACTTCAAAATGTACTACAAATTCACAGTAATCAAAAGAGCATGGCATTGGTATAAAAACAGACACACAGACCCATGGAACACAATGGGGAATTCAGATATTAATCCATATATTTATAGCCAACTGATTTTCAACAAAATTGCCAAGAACTTACACTGGAAAAAGTACAACCTCTTAAGTAAATGATGCTTAGTAAACTGGATATCCATGTGTAGAAGAATGAAACTAGACTCCTATCTATCACCCTATATAAAAATCAACTCAAAATGAATTAAAGACTTAAATGCAGACCCAAAACTAAAAGACTATTAGAAAATATGGAGAAATTGCTTCAGTACATTGATCTAGAAAAGACTTTATGGGGAAGGCTTCAAAGGCACAGGCAACAAAAACCAAAATGGCAAATGAGACTACATCAAACTAAAAAGCAAAGTTTTCTCCTTGCTTGTGCAAAGGATTATTTCCTCTGCCCAACAAAGAAAACAATCAACATAGTGAAGACACAGCTTATAGAATGGGAGAAAATATTTGCAAACCATACATCCAATGAGGGACTAATATACAGAATATATAAGGAACCCAAACAGCTTAACAGCAATAATAATAATCTGATTATAAAATGGAAAAATGATTTGAATAGATATTTCTCAAAACAAGACATACACATGGCCAACACATATATGACAATGTTCAATATCACTATAATTACAGAATTGCAAATCAAAGCCACAGTGAGATATCATCTCACTCTCCTTAGGATATCTATTATCAAAAATATAAAACATGGGCATGGTGGTGCATGCCTGTAGTCCCAGTTACTTAGGAGTATGTGGTGTAGGCTTGCTGGAGCCCAGGTGTTTGAAGCTAGCCTGGGCAATATAGTGAGACCCTTGTAAAATTCACCAGAATTTGTGAGGATGAAAAAAATGGAAACTCTTATATACTACTGGTGGAAATGTAATTTAGTATAGCCAGTACAGAAAACAGTAGGGAAATTGCTTAAAAATCTAAAAATAGTACTACCATATGATCCAGCAATCCTAATATACCGGGAATTTATTCAAAGAAGAGGAAATTGGTTCATGAAAGAGATATGTCAACCCCTATGATTATTATAGCATTATTAACACTAAAGACTCAATCTAAATGTTCATCAACAGATGAATGAATTAATAAAATGTGATATATATGCACAATAGAATTCTGTTTACCCATAGAAAAGGAACAAAATCATGTCATTTGCAGCAACATAGATGAGCCTGGGAGACAGCAGGCTAAATAAAATAAGTCAGGCACATAGGTAACTATTGCATTTTCTCACTCATATGTGGGAGTTAAAAAATTTGGCTCATGGAAGTAGAAATTAGAATTGTGGTTTTTGGAGACTGGCAATGATCGAGGGCAGAGACAAGGAAAAGTTAGGTTACAGATAAAAAATTACAGCCAGATAACAGGAAGATGTTTTAGTGGTTTATAACACCACAGAGTGAATATAATTAACAATAGTTTATTGCATAGTTTCAAAAAGCTAGAAGAGATATTGAGTGTTTCCCACACAAAAATAATAGATGTTTGAGGTGATGGATTGATAATTAACCTGGTTTGATCACTACAAATTGTATACATATAATGAAATATATGTATCCCTAAATATGTAAATTATTACACATTAACTAAAAATAAGAATTTTAAAAAACTCACTCCTTTCAAACTTTTTTAAAGATTAACTTAATCTCTGCATCCTTTGAACAGATATATAGCTAATTTTTTAAAAAACCTAATAACATCTATTCTCTAAGCAGTATATAACATTGCTAAATTATACATTCATTATTCTATGTATGGCCATAGAGTCTAATAAAGAACTCTGTATATAGCAGGCACTGGGTAAAGATGAT
This sequence comes from Cacajao melanocephalus, assembly GCA_963573385.1. NCBI lineage: Eukaryota > Metazoa > Chordata > Mammalia > Primates > Pitheciidae > Cacajao > Cacajao melanocephalus. Next base: position 43,415 of record CAUYLG010061684.1, on the reverse strand, counting down.
CTGTGAAGTCTGCTACTTGCCCTCTTTGAAAGAAATTAATGCAGCCTAAGTGTCCTGAAATCACTGATGATGTTATTAGGTATGTGAACCACAGGATGATGAGCATCATAATGGATACCTATGGTTATGAAGCTATGCAAAGATGTCAAAATAGACATTACAGTAATAAAGCAAATTTCATAAATCCACAGGTCTGAACAAATGTATGTTTTACAATGGGAAAACGATGTATCACTGAATAGTAACACAGCATATTCAAAACACACAGTTTTCCTTTGAAGAGTGTTTCTGTCCACCATGAAACTGAATCAGATATCATTTATATCGATAGCCCTTAAGTATTTTGAAGGGAATAGGAAACATTCCTTGTTGCCAAAGAATATTCAAATAGGTCATATCCAATATTCATTTGTACATGCTCCATTTGCTGGTGGACTACCGTAGCAGATGCTGTGCCTGAATCCTCGGCCCTCTTCTGAATTCACCTGAATGCTGACTGCTTCCCACGTCAGTGCCTGTGCCTATCTGCTTCTCTGCCCTAGGTCTTTTATAGTTCCACGTGCTTTTGCCTGGCTGCACACAGGCACGACCTGGAAGTGTGGCATAAGTTAATACGCCTGGGGACAACTCTTGGACTAGAGTCAGTGGATGGATGTTCTAGCCTCCTCACTCTTCAGAGAGGTGGTTCTGGGAAATTCTGAGGTAACTTCCAGAGCTTCTCAAAGGTCTCAAGCTGGATGGAGGCCTAGTTTCCCTCATCTCAATTGTGTCTTAACATTTCCCTTTCTCTGTCTTACTTTTCACATGCCATGCACTGCTGTCCTTTATGGGATCACTTCCTAGCCAAACTATCTGCACTCAAGGAAAATAGCATCAAAATTAAGACTGGGACTTAGTTAAGCAGCTGCCTCTTGTTGTGGAACACAGTTAAAATACAATGAATTCTAGCTTGTTTCACTTTCGATTTATTTGCTCAGCAAACAAAAATTAAAGGTTTATTACACAATAGATACTATGGTATACTCTGGAAATAAAGAAACAGATGGCACCCCAAAGGGGCTTTTTGTTTAGTGGACAGATTTAAATGAACTGGCAACTTTAATACAGTCTGGTATATCCTGATAGTGCCCAATCATGGGATTCTCATGAAGAAAGGACATCCAATGTAGAGTAGAACAGGGATTTAATGTCAGCTTCCCAGAGAAGGAGACACCTGTACAACACAAGGTGAGTGTGAGTCAAGTGGGGGATGGCAGTCCCAACAAGGACAAGGATGTGTAAAACAGAGTAGAGAGAACACGACTTGGTATGGGAACTACAGAAAGTTTTGTAATGACTGGGAGAAAGTTGTTGAGCGAAGTAAGAAGTGGTACATAGCCAAGATGAAAAAGTAGGTGAAGGTTTTGAATGTTACGTTGATATGTTGGATTGCATCTTCAAAAGAATGAAAAGTTATTGCAAGTATTCAGCAGCAAATAGAACTGATTAAATCTGGGCACTTGAAAGCTCACTTTGGCAGCAGAGAATTGGAAAGTTCAGGACTGGCTGAAAGCAAAGAGCAGAGTTACGATTCCATATAACCAGGACTCCATATAAGTGAGGATGGAGAAAAGGGATAGTTTGAACAATTGAATCCTAACAGGTTGTTTTTATTTTAAAATATGATAAAAATCATTTGAAACATCAACAGAAAAAGTGTCAAGGGGGTAAAGAGCCAGGAAAATTATTTAATAAAACTCAGTAGGATCCAGAAATCAGGGTACTTTTACCAGACATCTAAATGTAGTATGACTCAAGAAATTAACGGAATATGCACGTGGCACAGGGAAAGACACTTTATTAGAATAGAAGAGAGAGGCTAGGAATCTATCTGTCTATACCTATCTTTCTGTTTCTCAGTATAGACAAAGTTGCATTTCTAGTCAGTAGGAAAATGTAGGTTATTTAAAAAATGGTGTTGAAAAAATGACTAGTCATTTGGAAAAATATAAACCTGAATCTACTGCTTAAAGTTTAGGCAACTGAAAGATTTAAGGATAGTAAAAAGAACTCATCGAAGTTTGAGAAAAAAACATAATTTATGTTTAATGTTTATAACATTTGGAAAAAGTCCTTTTCTTATGATGATATAAAAGAAAAATATAATATCAGAAAACAGACATAAATATGATTTTTAAGAAATAAAAGCTTCTATTTTATAGAAAGAAAACACATATGCTTATATACCAAAACCATCCTGGACAAAACCAGAATTCATAAATAATGCCATATTTTATTACATATGTGATAGCCAAATAGCTAATTTCTCTGGTATTTGGAGATCTTTCACAGATCAAGAAAGAAAAGTTGAGGCCAGGTGTGGTGGCTCATGCCTGTAATCCCAGCACTTTGGAAGGCCGAAGTGGGTGGATCATGAGGTCAGGGGTTCGAGACCAGTCTGGCCAACATAGTGAAACTCCATCTATACTAAAAATACAAAAATTAGCTGGGTGTGGTGGTGTGTGCCTATAATGACAGCTATTCGGGAGGCTGAGGCAGGAGAATTGCGAGAACCCAGGAGGTGGAGGCTGCAGTGAGCGAAGATCACACCATTACACTCCAGCCTGGGTGACAATGCAAGACTCCATCTCAAAAAAAGAAAAGAAAAGTTGATCAATTTTACAGAAAAATGAGCAAACATGCAGGTAGTTCACAGAGGGGAATTATACATGGCCGAGAGCCCTGTGCAAAATGAAGATGCTCAGTCTTGACAAGCAGATAAAGCCGTTTCTCCTCCGCACACACAAACACTATGGTATTCTCCTGTTCGTAAGGAAGACACATAACAGTCTTAGACCAGTACTCCTCAATCGTGGCTAAAAATCAGAGTTGCTGGGAAGTTTTTAAAAAATACCTTTGCCCAGACCTGATTCTAGAATCTCTGAGGAAGGGACCTGCGGCACAGGACCTGGATGTTAGGATCCTTAAAAGCTGCTCCAGTGACTATAACATCCATCCAGAGTTAGGAACCACTGGTTTAGGTTAAAGGACACCCTATCCTACTTAGAATTTTGTATTAGATTTTTGTCCTGGGATTTCAGTGAAGAGAGTATTTGTGAAACTTGATTTTTTAAAAAAAGAAAACTGTGTTTTCTAAATTCCCAATTTTTGCTTTATATATCTATAAGAGATCTTGGAGTTCTGGCCATAATTTTACTATACTCTATAGAGAAAGGAGAAGGTGGTATGACTGAAGGAAAATTTGCAGCGTACAGGAATTGCTCTCTGTTTACTACCACTTGCTGCTGAAGAGCAGGACAGGAAGAGAAGAACGAAGGGTGAAATTCCACTGCCTTTATTCTCCATTTATCCACCCTGGGTTGAATGTGGTTTAAGAAGAGGGTGTGGGGGTAGAGAAGGGTATGAGGAAGACTCACCAGGATATTCCTGGTGGAAAATGAAGAGCATGGCTCTTGTTCTTCCCTTCCTGGGATGACTGTGGCTTTTCGGCCAGCTTCTCAGCGAGCGTGGGTAGTGCTTAATGTGGCACCTGTGTTTAAGGGTAGCAGTGACTGAGGCAGATGGACCTGAGACAGATCCCCTGCTCCCCTAGCTTGATGTGGGGTTAGGAAATCCAGACATCTTCTTGTGCCTTCCTGGGTTGTATAAAAGGCAGCTGAGATTACTTACCCGGGGAAGCAACCAGGGTTCACCACAGTTAAAGTTAATGTGACTTTGTAACAGAAAGCCACAGAAAACACTACCCAGCCAAGACACTTGGCATTGTCAGTGACAGGTGAAATGGGTTGGAAGGCCAGGGCTTGGCTTGACTATCACAAGACAGTTGGCCACCGGGTCTGCAAGCCAGGAGCACCCTAGCAACAGTTCTGGGAAAAACTTGGAGGGCAGAACTCTAAACAGAAGTCCCTGCTCCAGTATATTAGAAAATGGAAGGCGAATGGGAAGAAATTCTGAAAAGCTGAATGTGATTAACTTCTAAACTGGTAGAAGCAGACCTTTTGAAAAAATAAAAATCAAACATTTCCCACATCCACAGTAATAGGACCTCAATAAGAAAAGACTGAGATCACTTTTAGAAAATCACATGCTTTTCTTCCTTATATTGTGCAAAATTTACCACACTACCCACTGAGGGTCATGTAAGATTCCTAAGTAACTCTACATAGCAAACATCTGCACTGTGGGCTGATTAAAACATTTAGATGTTGGAGAAAGTTATCTTGATGCTGAATCTATAATTTTAAATGTCAGGCCAGACAGCTAAATGTAGAAAAGAGTGTCATGGCAAGTCATCTAATGCTCCTTTTGGCACACCGGAATTTGGAAGAAACTGAACATCTTCTCAAATAGGAAAAGCCACGTCTTCCTTTGGCAATTCACACCCTTAGGGGAGTGGCTTAGAGCAAGGCTAGACTCTTTTAGCAGGTCAAATAGAGAAGATGCAACTGATAATGCAGAATCTAGCCTGTCTTGAGAGGCCCTAGAGAGCCAGCAAGTGGAGCTACACTGATGTGCAGAGGCCAAGCTCACCAGGAGACATTTCCGGTTGAAACGTACAGTGAGAAACAAAGTTGGAATAACGACTGTCATCAGGGAGCGCAAGGCAGGAAATCTGGTTTGAAGTACGAGCCCATGTCACCTCCCATTTTTCAACAGAAATTGCCGTCCATTCCTAGTAATACAGACAAGATCCAAGAGAATTTTTGTCAGCAGTACAGACCGAAGCACTGGGATCAGGAGATGATAAGGCTAGTTCTGAGGACCAGGACCATGCCCCTGGGTAATGACTAGGGACTATTATGCAAAGGAAGTGAGAACTCATTATAGTACTCAGGCTTCCTAGCAAAATGTAGGCATTCTGGCAGCTAGAGAAACAGATTCAGGCAGTTGTCTCTGGTACCCTGGGTCACATCTTCTTAGTCCACTTCTCACATCGGCTGTAGCACTGGTGAAGTTCTTTATAAGTGCCAACTAATGTTATGGTGACAATGTCCTACATTGTATGAGTGCCACTTACCTTCTATTTTTCATTCCTGATTCCATGAGAATCTACTTGTCTTGCACAAGCCTAAATGGGAGGGCTCTAGGGACAACCTTCAGTAATAACGGGATCTGAGAGCTTGTGGATAAGAGGTCCATTTCATTGACTTTCAGGTGGAAAATTCTGAGAAATACTTTGGATATTTCTTAAGAGTCCCTTTGGAGTCAACTAACTTCATTAGTTACAATGGAAGTAACTAATTACTAAACTCATTACTAATTTTATTAGCATCTTAAAAATACATCCTTAAATTAATTTTTTTCCCATCCTTGTCTCATTTTCCCTACTCCTTCATTTATAATCCCCAGGTGACTTCCTAAATTCCCCACCTGCACCAACATTCTTGTCACAAGTAGTGCTTTGAGGAGAACCCAAACTGGAGAGGCAGTTGGTACCAGACATAGTGCCAGAAAGCAGACCCACAAGATAGAATTTAGGAGCTGGATCACTCATGGTCAGATATACCATGCTGTTGGTGAATGGGGTGGTGAAAATGCCTAGTGAACTGTAATATCGCAATTACTGGATTGGACGAGGTGCAAGTGGGTGGGGAAGCATGCAGAAACCCACGAATTTGTATAGGAAGGCCGATGATAATTATAAGGCTATGCAGTTGTTACCTGTTCCAAGGCTTTGGTTAACTGCCTTGGAAACATCTATGAAAGAGAATGGCAAGTTCAGCTGAGCCAACTATCCACCGAGAACACTCCGTGAAATCCTGTGTACAAGTGTACCCCCAAGTGGAGAGGTGTTATTCCCAGGCAATCCTCAACCAAGAAGGGTCAGGAGTTGGAGGATAAATGCACCAACACCCATTCCTTCAAGTGGTCAATTCCTGGAGACTTTCTTTTATATTTCTTAGAAGATTCTGCTCAGTCAAGCCATGTTGCCACATCAGTGACCACTGTATTATACCTTTTTGTTGGCTTCTACTCCTTTACTGTCTCACTGCTTTTTCTGTCTCACTGCTGCTGCCTAGAAAACACTTCCCAAATAAACTACTTGTAAAAGTTCTCGTCCCAGGTTCTGCTTCTGTGAGCAAATACACTCAGACACTAGAGGATTAGAGTGAGATTAGATTCTCGGGTCCGCAGGGCAGGGCTTATGCTGCACATTTGGAAGATAAATTGGTTGACTCTTGCCATCACACCTAGTGGCCTGGACTACCTACCTGCTGTGCTCTTGTGGCTTTATGCATTCCCCATCACCTGAGTGCCCTGGTTGCAGGTCTAGTGCCCAGCCTCAGTCTCACTGCAAACAGATCAAGTTCCAGAACCTGGCCCTTCTTTCAATTCAATGCAGTTATTTGTTGAGAAACAGGAAACTATTATTCTCACAATTCGCATTGTCTTCAACTTTTCTCCTTTTTCATCTGTACTTAATGTCTCAGAGCTTTGAGATTTATTCTCTGAACTTACAACCCCAGTCATTTCCTTTCCTTTGTCAAAAGGCTTCAATGGTTTCTCGTTGTCTAACAAATTAAATACAAAAAGACCAGTCTGGGATTTTAGAGCCTCTATATTGGGGATCTCATCTACTTTTCTGGTATTAACTTCAGCCATTCTTTTAAATTCCAGTGTTCCAACAAAGCCTACCTCATTTTCTATTCCCAAACATACCCATACTTTTATTTTTATGCTTTTACTCTACAGAGAAAACAGTAAGAGCATAGTCTTGGAATTTCCCTCAAGGTCCAGTTATTGTCCCTAGCTTTATATACACCCATTTTTCTTTAACTTCATGAGCGCTTTTTAACTTCTCTTATGGTATTAATCTTATGCCAGCATTTATTTTATCATCTGTATTACTGTCTAACAATTTCCAAACTGCCACAATGTTTTATAGTTAATCTTCTTTTGTGCTTCAATACCATATTGGGATAAATAGGCCACAGTCATACTAATTTTGGAAATCTTCTTAGTGTCTTGTGTATAGCAGGTAGCTAATAAAGAATTATGTGATTGAATGGAGCATGGTAACAGTAGCAGTGAGTTGATCTAACTTGGTAATAGTTGAATCAAGTTGAACTGACCTTGGTAAATCCTATTCTGATGGCAGTAGAGATAGAGGCGACAATCACATCATAGTGAACAAAAAGAAAGGACTCCACTCACCTCTGTGGAAGTGCCAATTCGACACTGTAACAACATAAATGAACTGAGGCCAAAGTTTTATGTAAGTCTTGAAACTCTTTCTTTGGATGTCAGAGTCAAAAAAAAAAAAAAAACATATCAAATGAAAGTTGTATCTTCTGCTTTCTTTGTAAAATATGAATTTCTATTTAGGAAATACTATAATTTTGTTATGTGGAGAAGAGTATGTCCTTTAACAATTTTAAAGCTGGAAGGGTCTATTTAAAAAGAAAACACTGTAATTGAGGATAAAATGAATTAATGTCTTTTAAATGCATGGCCCTATTCAGCAGCAATGTATTGTTTTAATTTACTAGTCGGTACATTACGAGAACTTGGTAATTTGTTCATCCCTTTAATGGGTGTAAAACTGAAATGGGGCTGGGAAGGAAAAAACAACCATTGGCTGGATGAGCAGAATAATATGTTCTATGAAATGAAGCATTCTTTGTAATGGATGTTTATTTCAGATGATTACATTGTACAGTGCATTCAAATGGGAAAAACAAACAGGAGGCCAGCTGCACTAATTTTATCAAAGTTATTTATATCAGCAGTATAATTAAAGACAGTAATTTCAAATTAGGTTTTCTGAGAATCCATTTATAGACAACACAAGGCAACTTGTCTTGGTGGCATTGAGGCCATAATTGTGCTCTGGGGGCAATGTTAACTACTGCCAATTGGGTGCAATGTTAACTACTGCCAATTGGCCTTGGCATTTTGTAAATTAAGTATGGTTTCAAAAGAATCTAAATGGTTGCTTCCTGGTGCCCTGATCAGTTTAGATCCACTCCACTAGGAGAACCCAATATATAATTTATGAGCGTGACAAAGAATAATCATGCATAATCATTTACAAATGGCTTCTCTTATTTAGTGATATATTAATTATACTCCATGAAAAGTGATTTTGGAACTTCAGATGGGAAATGCTGCTGCAGAAGCTTCTTTTTTAAAAAGACTCATTAATATCTATGACAGTTCATGAGTAACAGGTTGAAGAATTAAATCAAATATTAAAACTAGTTTTAGGGGGTCGGGCATGGTGGCTCACACCTGTAATCCCAGCACTTTGGGAGGCCAAGGCGAGAAGATCATGAGGTCCGGAGATCGAGACCATCCTGGCCAACAGGATGAAACCCTGTTTCTATGAAAATACCAAAAATTAGCTGGGCATGGTGGTGTGTGCCTGTAGTTCCAGTTACTCTGGAGGGTTGGTCAGCCAAAATCATGACGCTGCATTCCAGCCTGGCAACAGAGCAAGACTCCATCTCAAAAAAACAAAACAAGCAGAAAAAAAAAAAAAAAAAGCAAACCCAGTTCTAGGGAATGGAAATAGGCCAAAAATGACCTGAAAGACTCTTTTTGGTTGTTAACAATACATTTAATGACTAAAAAAGATAAATTTTGAGAATGTACTTATGCAATCTCAGGACTAGACAGAAGTTTATAAAGATGACCTGGTCTAACCCTCATCTGATAATGTTATCCCATTTATAATTATACTATTATCTCATTTATAATATTTTCAATAGGTGGTCATCTGGCCTCTGCTTGAGGCCAATGACAGGAAATTCACTGTCATCTGAGAATATCCCTTACATTTTAGAGGACTCTAATTGTATCATTCTTCAATCCTCATTGAAGTCAGTTTCTTTGCAGTTTCTTACACTACCCATAGTTTGATCTGCAAAGCCACATAGAATCTGCTTAATGCTTAGACCGTTTTTCTATAGCATAGCCCTTTACTGCTTATTAATTCTCATGTATACCCTATTCCTGCACTCCATACTTGACCCTCTTTCCACCTTATATTAGTTTAGATTATACATTTGGAGCAGTGAGTATGTAATTTTATCAGATACGAAGGATGTGGTAACAAATCTGTAGAGGAAGATTTTAGAAAATACCGGGCCTTTGATGTCAGGTTAAGTACTGTTCAATGTTATTTGATATATAATCAGTGAAGGGTTCTGACTTGGAGATGAAGATTATCACAAGTGTTCTTTAAAAAGGGTAGTCTATATGAAAAGGAAACTAAAAACTTAATTTATAATAGCACTAAACTCATAAAATACATACTAAGCAGTGGGACAAAATAAAGTGTCCAGAAATAGATCCACACAATTACAGTCAATTTATTTACTACAAAGTTGCAAGACAATTCAATGAGGAAAGGAACATCTTTTTTAAAAAAAAAATGGTGCTGGAATAAACACATAGCCCCATGGAAGAAAATGCATCTCAACCCTTACCTTACTGGATATTAAAATTTTACTTGAAATGATTCATAGAACTAAACACAAAAGCTAAAACTAAAACACTGCTAGAAGAAAACATAGGAAAAATCTTTGTGATCTTGGAGTAGGAAAAGATTTTCTAGATGAGACACAAATAGCACAAATCATAAAATAAACTGTTGATAAATTAGATAATATAATAATTTTAAAAATTGTTCTTTGAAAGATACTATAAAGGAGAAAATGCAAAGTACACATTGAATAAGAACCTCGTACCCAAAATATAGAAATAACTCTTAGATTCCTCTTATACTCTTATAACTCAATAATAAACAGACAACCTAAAAAAAATGCTCTAAAGATCAGAGTAACCATCAAAAAAAATACATGTAATCCATCACATAAACAGAATCAATGACAAAAACCACATGATTATCTCAATAAATGCAAAAGGCCTTCAAAGAAATTCGACAGCCCTTCATGCTAAAAACTCTCAATAAACTAGGTATCGATGGAACGTATCTCAAAATAATTAGAGCTATTTATGACAAACCCACAGCCAATATCAAACTGAATGGGCAAAAGCTAGAAGCATTCCCTTTAAAAATAAGCACAAGACAAGGATGCCTCTCTCGCCCCTCAACATAGTATTGGAAGTTCTGGCCAGGGCTATCAGGCAAGAGAAGGAAATAAAGGATATTCAAATAGGAAGAGAGGAAGTCAAATTGTCTCTGTTTGCAGATGACATGATTGTATATTTAGAAAACCCCAGCCCAAAATCTCCTTAGGGTGATAAGCAACTTCAGCGAAGTCTCAGGATACAAAACCAATGTGCAAAAATCACAAGCTTTCTTATACACCAATAATAAACAGAGAGCCAAATCATGAGTGGACTCCCATTCACAATTGCTACAAAGAGAATAAAATACCTAGGAATACAACTAACAAAGGATGTGAAGGACCTCTTCAAGGAGAACTACAAACCACTGCTCAACGAAATAAGAGAGGACACAAATGGATGGGAAAACAGTCCATGCTCATGGTTAGGAAGAATCAATATCATGAAAATGGCCATACTGCACAAAGTAATTTATAGATTCAATGCTATCACCACCAAGCTACCAATGACCTTCTTCACAGAACTGGAAAAAAAACACCTTAAACTTCATATGGAACCAAAAGAGAGCCCACATAGCCAAGACAATCCTAAGCAAAAAGAACAAAGCCAGAGGCAAAACGCTACCTGATTTCAAACTATACTACAAGGCTACGGTAATCAAAACAGCACAGTACTGGTACCAAAACAGACATATAGATCACTGGAACAGAACAGAGGCCTTGGAGGCAACACCACACATCTACAACCAACTGATCTTTGACAAACCTGACAAAAACAAGCAACGAGGAAAGGATTCCCTGTTTAATAAATGGTATTCGGGAAACTGGATAGCAGTGTGCAGAAAGCAGAAACTAGACCCCTTCCTGACACCTTACACTAAAATTAACTCCAGATGGATTAAAGACTTAAACATAAGACCCAATACCATAAAAACTCTCAAAGAAAACCTAGGCAAAACCATTCAGGACATAGGCATAGGCAAGGACTTCATGACTAAAACACCAAAAGCATTGGCAACAAAAGCCAAAACAGACAAATGGGACCTAATTAAACTCCAGAGCTTCTGTACAGCAAAAGAAACAATCATTAGAGTGACCCAGCAACCAACAGAATGGGAAAAAATGTTTGCAATGTACTCATTTGACAAAGGGCTAATATCCAGAATCTACAAAGAACTAAAACAGATTTACAAGAAAAAAAACTCATTCAAAAGTGGGCGAAGGATATGAACACTTTACAAAAGAAGACATACATGAGGCCAACAAACATATGAAAAAATGCTCATCATCACTTATTATTAGAGAAATGCAAATCAAAACCACACTGAAATACCACCTCATGCCAGTTAGAATGGTGATCATTAAAAAATCTGAAAACAGATGCTGGATAGGATGTGGACAAAGAGGAACAGTTTTACACTGTTGGTGGGAGTGTAAACTAGTTCAACCATTCTGGAAGACAGTGTGGCGATTCCTCAAGGGCCTAGAAATAGAAATTCCATTTGACCCAGCAATCTCGTTACTGGGTATATACCCAAAGGATTATAAATCACTCTGTTATAAAGACACATGCACATGTTTGTTCATAGCAGTACTGTTTACAATAGCAAAGACCTGAAACCAACCCAAATGCCCATCAATGATAGACTGCACAAGGAAAATGTGAGACATATACACCATGGAATACTATGCAGCCATAAAAAATGATGAGTTCGTTTCCTTTGTAGGGACATGGATGAATCTGGAAACCACCATTCTCAGCAAACTGACACAAGAACAGAAAATCAAACACTGCATGTTCTTACTGATAGGTGGGTGTTGAACAATGAGAACACATGCACACAAGGAGGGAAGCATCACACACTGGGGTCTCTTGCGGGGGCAAGGGAGGGACAGCAGCAGGATGGGGAGGTCAGGGAGAGATAACATGGGGATAAATTCCAGATGTAGGTGATGATGGGGATGGAGGCAGCAAACCACATTGCCATGTGTGTACCTATGCAACAATCCTGCATGATCTGCACATGTTCCCCAGAACCTAAAGTACAATTCAAAAAAAAAACAAAAAGAAAGAAAATAAAAGTGCCAAGAAGGATTACTTAACTACAATGATAGAGACAGCTCTTAAGAGCAGATATTTTGATGAGTTTCCATATCCAATTTACTGGAAATACGAAAAAAAAAAAAAAAAAAAGCAGAGGTGGAAAAAAATAAAGCTTTATTGTCAGAGATCGGGCTTACCAAATTTAAGATTTCTGAGTTGTTAATTCAGAGAAATGGCATAATAAATCAGACTGCAGCAGTAGAAATGTCTGGCCAGGATTTTGACAGCTCAGTAACACAGATTCTGAAGTTTCCAAAAAAAGTGCCCAAGAATTAAGGCAGAGAGGGACAGGGTGTTGAATGATAACTTCTTCCATTACTGTGGAGGCATGGACTGTGGTAAACAGAGGAAGAGAAAGGAAGCTAAATATATTGAGCTTCAACTAAGGTAAAAAGTTACTGACAACAGATTGCGAGGCCAAGATACGTTCTTATCTTTCTTTCCACAGTGCCTAACACACAGCACACATATTGTAAAATATTACCTAAGAACGGCCGGGGCAGTGGCTCAGGCCTGCAGTCTCAGCATTTTGGGAGGCCAAGGCAGGTGGATCACTTGAGGCCAAGAGTTGGTGCCAGTCTGGCCAACCTGGTGAAACCATGTCTCTACTAAAAATACAAACATTAGCTGGGCATGGTGGTGGGCACCTGTAATCCCAGCTACTCGGGAGGCTGAGGCAGGAGAATCACTTGAATCTGGGAGGCAGAGATTGCAGTAAGCTGAGATGGTGCCACTGCACTTCAGAGTGAGACAACGTTTTAGTAAAAAAAAAAAAGATTACTCAAGATTTAATAAATGCTGGAAAAAATATTGAAGAACCTAAATACAACCCCAAAATCTGATCACAGGGATCATAGGGCATAGGAGATAAAGCAGAATGAGCAGTGGCCACATGAGGGCATCAAGGTAAGCAGCAACACCAAAAGAAAGCCTGGCTTAGCCAATAATGAGAGGTGAAAAAGATTAATAGAAAGGCAGAGGGGAAAGGGCAGTTCAAGGACAGCTGAGCTAGTGATGGAAGACTTCCCTTTGCATCTTTCAAATAAAGATATTTCATTATCTCCGCAACGGTTCACTTCCAGGTTCTTGGTTATGCTGGCCTTCCTGCCTCTATATCCATTAGTGCTCACGTGAAAAGCACTGTGGAGAATAATAACAATCAAAACACTGTTTGCACCTGAAACTATCATCAAAATCAGCTTTTTGAAAATAGTGACCTTGCAGACTCTCAACATCTTTAATAGGGAAAAAAAGGAAAAATATTTTCCAACTATTGTTTATTTCTGAATTTCAGATTTTGTTCTCTCAATCATACTGGCTTGGAACTCTGTCAGAGGTGAATATACTCAGACTCATATGACTGATTAACACTAGAAAGCGAGTCTGTCTATTGCTAGTATGTAATGCAATTGCCAAGCTGACCCACGTTTGTATAAATACCTGCATCAACTCAGGAGGTGTCGGCTAGCTTGCAAATTTTCTTTGAAAAAGCAGCTTACTTAGGTAAACAGACAAAAAGGACAATGTAGTTTTTAAAAGCTCTATTGAGGTCTGACACAATAAATCATATATACTTAATGAGTATAATTTGACATATTCGGACATATGTATGTACCCATGAAACCACTCCAACAATCAAGATAATGAGTACATCATCCCCAGTAGATTCTTCTGCCCCTTTGTAATCTCTTCCTCCTGCCTCTCCCACATCCTCCTACCCTCCACTCACCCATATGAATTATAGATTAGTTTGCATTTTCTGGAATTTATACAAGTCAAATCACACAGTTTATATTCTTTTGGCTGGCTTGTTTCCTTCCACAAAAAGATTTTGGAAATCATTTCCTGCTGTTGCATGTGTCAATAATTCCTTTTTATTAAATAGTATTCCATTGTATAGATGTATACCAATTTTCAGTCTTTGCCTATTACAAGTAAGGCTGCTATGGATATGTGTGCATGAGTCTTTGCATAAACATATGCTTTCATTTATTTGGTATAAATGTCTAAAAGTAGAATGGCTATGTCATAAAGCAGCTGTATATTTGCCTATATAAGAAACTACCACATTTTTTCCCAAAGTGGTTTCTCCATTTTCTCATGTATGAGATTTCCAGTTACTCTGCATCCTCACCAGTACTTGGTATCTTTCAAATTTTAGAATTCTCATAGGTGTATAATGGCATTTCATTGTGGCTTCAACTTACATTTCTCCAATGACTAACAATATTGGGTATCTTTTCATGTGTTTGTCATCTGTATACTATCCTTGGGGAAGTGTCTGTTCAAATCTGTTGCCTATGTTTTATTGAGTTGTTATAGTATTTATTGAGTTTTGAGAGTTCTTTAAATAGTCTAAATATAACACCTTTTATCACATATGTAATTTGTAAATATGTTTCTCCCAGTTCTGACTTACCTTTTCATTCGCTTAACAATGTGGTTTTTTTGTTCGTTTGTTGGTTTGTTTTTTGAGATGGAGTTTCTCTCTGTTGTCTAGGCTGGAATGCAGTGGTGCAATCTCAGCTCACTGCAACCTCCACCTCCTGGGTTCAAGCAATTCTCCTGCCTCAGCCTCCTGAATAGCTGGGATTACACATGCCTACCACCATGCCTAGCTAAATTTTTGTATATTTAGGAGAGACGGGGTTTCATCCTATTGGCTAGGCTGGTCTTGAACTCCTGACCTCAGGTGACCTGCCTGCCTCGGCCTCCCAAAGTGCTGGGATCACAGACATAAGCCACCATGGCTGGTCTTATTTACTTATTAGACAGAGTCTTGCCCTGTTGCCCAGGCTGGTGTCCAGTGGCAGGATCTCACCTCACTGCAATCTCCACCTCCTGAGTTCAGACAACCCTCCTGCCTCAGCCTCCTGAGCAGCTAGGATTACAGGTGACCTCCACCGCACCTGGATAATTTTTTTTCTGTATTTTTAGTAGAGATGGGGTTTTACCATGTTGACCAGGCTGGTCTCAGACTCCTGACCTCATGTGATCCACCTACTTTGGCCTCCCAAAGTGCTGGGATTACAGGCGTGAGCCACTGCACCCAGGAATGTGTTTTGAAGAGCCGAATTTCTTAGTGTTGATGAAATCCAGTTTTAATTTTTTTCTTTTATGGATCATGCTCTTGGTATTATATTTAAGAAATCTTTGACTATTTCAAGATCATGAAGATTGTCTATGTTCTCATTTGTCTCACAGTTTTAAGTCTACGGTTTAAAAAAAAACATTTTTTCACAATATGTCTTAATATATTACTGACAGAAGTAAGTAACCACACCTATTAATGAAGTTGCAGCATCAGTGTCTCAACTATTCTGGGGGGTAGCATAGGCCAAATGTGCCCTGATATTTATTTGATATTAACCCCTTTTCAAAAGGGTGAATGCTTTACTCCAGTATCAATATCAAGCAAGGAAAAACTGTGGTGTGAGAGTTCTGCTCCCTGGGTGTCCTATTTTGTCTCTGACCCGTGAAACCTTAAAAATAAAGGTTTTGAGGAAGAACAGGCCAGTGAGATCAGAGTCACGGGTTAAAGCTTTAGGGTCAGCAGTCTGAGGATCTTTGTTTTAAATTCTCCCCTACTATAATTCCCTTGCTCACTGTTTTAGTATATTTCCTAGTCAATGTTGGCGTTAAAATATCACTGCTATCTTGTTTTTTTTTGATCCTATTTCCTTTCACATTAAAATGTTATTTTGTTTTCCCAAAATTATTAAATACATATAACGCATTTTCTTTTCTTCCCCAAATATTATTAAGTATAGGTACATGTATACTTAATATATGCTCAAGTAAGCATATATATACTTAATATTTGGGGAAGAAAATACATATATATATTTACATGTACTATATACATTTGTGTATATATATATTTAATATTTGAGGAAGAAAATAAAATATATATTATATATACATACATGTCATGAGATCAAGATTATTGTCACAGAATCCAAATCTAGCTAGAAAATGCAAAATTTAATTCCACTGCAATTTTAACTCCACAGATGAGCCCTGATAAAGTCATGAGAGAGCAATAAGTAGCTTATCTTTTAGAGGTACCAGATCTGTTTCTATTCCTAAGGCATTTTAGTAGAATGCTTACTTCAATAAACTTGCTTAATGCAAAAGATAAGATCATAAAGGCCTGTAAATCAATTTCTTTTAAGTAAAACATAAATTCACTAGTGAAGCTCACAAGTTAGGTAATAAGTCTATTGAAAACACTTTTATAGAGTAAATAACCACTCCTTCTCATAAATTCAGGTTTACATCTATAAACTTTCTTTAAAGCAATCTTCAGTGAATCATTTTCTGACCACTGTGTCCAAAATAACTTTTTAACACTGCACAAGAAATATTTAGTATAAGCTGTTTTCCAAATTGTCTTTATTATTGTTTTCCCAGCAGCCACAATGTGATTAATATTGGAGAAGGCACCATTATATTCAAGCCTCACTTTCAAGTGAGTAATATTTTAAAATGTAAGAGACAAATAAAACAAAGTTATTTCAAGAAGTTGGCAAAATATAGAAAATCTCGTTTGGTCTCTCACTTTCACACGTGTTTTCGAAAAAAATCCTAGGAGAACTCCTCTGTGCTCAATGGCACAGAACAGCATATGCACTTTCTTGTTTCCTTTTCTTCAGGAAAAAACCATAAGAATGTGGAAGAAAAATATCGAATATGAGTAAAAAAAAATGCAGAAATCTACCAAAGACAAATTCTCTTGCAGGACTTCTAACTTTATAAGTTATTAAACTATATATAACTCAGGAAACAATTATCATGAAATAAAATATGATAGAAATTAAAGAAAACTTAAAGGTGTATTGGATGCCCAAAGTTGGTGTTGGGTGTGATGAAATTGAGGCAGGAGAACAGAGTCTGGAGGCAAGGAATCTAAGGCTGTTTCATGCTAACTTCCTAAAATTAAATTCAAAGGAAAATCCTCTTTCCACACCTAAGTAACAAAAGGAGCAGAGACTACTCCCTTTGCAAACCCCTACCTTTTCTGCATGGCAGATGGGAAATTGAAAGTTGCATAGGAGTGTGACCTTTGTAACTTCACTTCAGCCTCCAATTGGTTGCTGTCCACAACCAATCAAAATGACTGCAGGCCAAGTCTTCATTTGCATAGAAGTGCAACTTTGGAACTTTAGCCTCTGATTGATGGCATAGGTGTGTGACCTTTGTAACTTCACTTCAGCCTCTGACTGGTTGCTGTCCAAGGTGAACACCAACTGGCCAATGGGAAACCTCTAGGGGATATTTGGACCCAAGAATATTCTGTATTTTGGCCCTTGAGCAGCTGCTCTGCCCTCTCCCACACTGTGAAGTGTAATTTTGTTTTCGATAAATCTCTGCTTTTGTTGCTTCATTATTTCCTTGCTTTGTTTGTGTGTTTTGTCCAATTCTTTGTTCAAAATGCCAAGAACCTGGACACTCTCCCCTGATAACAAAAGGAATATATTTGTATGTGACAATATTTTAGAAAAATAATGTGGCTATTTGTATCCATATATATATATATATACATAGCCTTAAAATGTTCATACCCTTTGACTCAGTAAATTTAATTTATCTGAATCTTCCAGAGATTTTCAAAAACAATCCTAAATCTGGAAGAATTTCAGTCATACAGGTGCATATAGTAGTGCTGTGTGGAACAGCAGCAGTGAAAACATCCCAGCTATCCAACCCCAGAGAACTGGTTAAGAAGATGTGGTATTATTGCGTATATACCCAAAGGAATATAAACTGACCTACCATAATGACACAGGCACTCATAATTCATCATAATACTTTTCACAATAGCAAAGACATGCCATCAACCTAGATGCCCATTAATGGTGGACTAAATAAGGAAAATGTGGTACATATATGCTATGGAATATTATGCAGCCATAAAAAGAATAAAATCATGTCCTTTGAAGCAACATGCATGCAGCTGGAGGCCATAATATTAAGCAAATTAGTGAAGGAACAGAAAACCAAATACCATATGTTTCCACTTATAAGAGGAAGCTAAACATTGAGTACACACAGACACAAAGAGGGGAACAATGGATACTGAGGCCTGCTTGAGGGTGGAGAGTGGGAGGAGGGCGAGGACTGAAAAAATACTTATCAGTTACTATGCCCACTACCTGGGTGATGAAATTATTTTATATCAGACCAACAGGCAATCATTTGTGCACCAAATTAACATGCAATTTACTCATGTAACAAACTGGCACATGTACACCCTGAACCTAAAATAAATGTTCTAAAAATAAACAAAAAGGAAGAAAAAAAAAGAACACATGGTAGATTCTATTAATTTGGTAGACCATTATGTAGGTATTAAGGGTACATTTGCAAGCAGAAGAATACCAAAATGAAATTTTTCAGATACAGGACTATGCAAATAAGGTAAACAGCTATATTAAAAATGATTCATAGAATTAAAAATGACTGTGAGAAAATTGAGTATCACTAAAAATTCAAGCAGTAGCTTTATTGGAGCAATGACATTACAACAAATTTTTACTTTACTTTCTTGTATTTTGAAAATGTTATTTAATGAACATGTATCATTGTGAATGTAAAACAGCTATTTTTAATAAGATAGCCAAGAAATACAAATATGTTGATGTTTCTTCAACAGCAAAGAGGAGAAAAGTTTATCTTATTCTAGGCCTACGCTGTCCAAAAGAGTAATCACTAGCCACAGATGGCTATGTAAAGTAATTAAAATAAAATTCAAACTTTAGTTCCTCAGTCACACTAACTACATTTCAAGAGGTCAACAGCCATAGTCTACTAACATCAGACCGCAGAGATAACATTTTCATCATCAGAAAATTCTACTGGAATAAGCTGTTCTAGATAATTGGCGTGAGCTCGTAGAAGATAAACAACCTATAGGGAAAGGATAATTCATAGGATGCAAGTCTCTGTCGTTAGTCTACACTAAACCAGCAACCTTAGTCTATTAAGAAAGCCTATTCTACAAGATGGACTACGCTATATAAATGAGTAACTCACAGATCGTTAGCAAAGTAACTATACATCATTAGGTTTTTTGGCTAGTTTCCTGGGGATATTATTTCTGGTATCTGTCAAATTCATACAAAAATCATGTGTGCTGGAAGTTTATGAACACAAAAAAACTAGAATTACTCTAAGATGGAACAATTCCTCCAACATGCATACAGCCTTCCTACAGAGCAAACAAATTTATCTTAGTCTTATAATAATGGGTTTCCTTAAGGAGGCAGAGAAAGAGAAAGCAAAAAGAGAACTTTGGAAAGAATACTTTTTAAAACTTTTTTTCCTTATTTTCTGGGGAAAAAAAAAAAAGCAAGAAAGAAGAAAGAAATTCATTTGCAAAACTAGATCCTCAAAAGTAGTACCAAAAGCACTTAGGTGGATAAATATTTAAGCATGAAAAAACATACACCTTTATTTGTTTGAGAAAGTACAATAGTATGAAGAAATAAGAATGCAATTCACCAAGCCATCATTAATAGTTTATCTACTAGAATATTTTGTACAGCTGGTATTCCATTACATATAATGCTTTTCCCATTAGAATGTTTATTTAATTTTCTTGATTTATTCTCATCATTGTATGAAGATGTTCCAATCAATTTTAAATTAATAGGCTGTCCTCATTTCAAATATGCAGGCTGGATTTTACTGACATAATGTGAACACTACAAAAGCCGTTTATCTTTGCTGAAGTATGCCAAGATCCTATGATTTTTTTTTTCCAGTGTTTTTACCCTTGAAATTTAAAACTGAACTCTTCAGCCAGGAAAATCAAGGTAGCATAAATTGTAACTATTAACATGTAAGTTGCACTTAAAAGTGTTTTAACGCCCTATAGCTTTCCATACAGTTCGAAAATTATGTCTAGTTTCCAAGGTTACTAAATGTTCCTTAGGTGGAGATTTTATCACCATAGCAATTAATATCAGTGGAAAACCCTAAACAGAGCATAATTTGAATGACAACCTTTACAATGTCTATTTGAAGAGGAAGGAAACTCAGGAAAACAAGTTGAGTATTTGGAGTCAGAAGTCTTAGGCTGACTGTGAATGTTGCTGATTCTCGAAACCTCTGTTCCCTTACCCATAAAATGGAGATACTGAGAATGCATAATAAATGGGGTTACTGTTGCCTTGACGGTACAAGTTAGGACACAAGGAGCAGGTTACTTATGTTAAATCTGTTCACAGTTAATGAGGTAAATTATTCAAAACAAAACCAGAAAAAAATGATTATGATGAAAACACAAATCTCAGTAGGCAAGCCTCCCTTTAAATATATCTAATAATATGACCAAACAGATCTGTGAAATACATAAATTTTGGAAATATGTATTCATTTAACCAAAAGATGTTAAACTTCTTAGGACTTTTAAAATGTAACAATATAATTTAAGCATAGAGGTTTTCATAAACATGTTACAGCATAAAAAAGAAAATCTGCAATTTATATATATATCATATTAACTGTATTAACTCAGCAGCAGGTCTGGACATCTTCCTAAACATGTACAAATCAGTCCTACCACTTACCAGCTATGGACCTTGGGCAAATACTTTACACCTCTGAGCATTAAGGCTCTCATCTGTAAGATGTTGATGATGAAACCTACTTCATATTGCTGCTGTGATGACTAAATTATGCTACGAAGCATGTTGCACAGATGTGTAGTGCAATAAATCAATGTATGTTTGCAGTCATCTTTATAGCACAGCTGGTCATGAAGACTCTCCTGAGTACATTTTTGACTAGAGATACACTGTGCTTTAAAACTTGCCGTTTTAATCAATGTAACCATTGAGAAGAATTGTGCTACCTCTTCAATATTCAGAAAACTACATGAATATTTTTATATAAAAGTAAACATACATATGTATAACTATTAATTTCACATTAAAAATATGAAAAGCACTCCAATTCCTGGAAAGTATGGTAGTACAAAGAGGAAAAATTAAGATAGATGAAAACTAGAAGTATTCCTCTACACCTTTGCCACTGACATTAAAAAGTGAAAAATCAGTTTTCTTTTCCTCTGGTATGAGCAGGTAACAAATGGTAAACAGTTTAGCCAGAAAGAAAGAAAAGCCAAGGAAATCCACTCACTAAAATTTAAACCCAGTGACTAAAATTATCTTTCTTATGCTCACCACTACCAAAATCTACATTTCTAGCTATGTTCTTTCCCGAGATCCAGAATTACGGACAACTTCCAAGAACCAAACTCAACATTTCTCAAACAGAGTTGAGTAACTTTTGCCAGCAGACCCTCCCCCGCCATAATTTGCCTTCCTCGCTTTTCCCTCTCAGTAGATGCCAAGTGTGCAGATCAGTTTGGGTGTATCTCTTCTCCCGTCGTTAATGTGTGCATTAAATATTGTAAACACAGGAACTTCTGCTTTGCATGCAAAAGAGGGTGAGCAAGCCTGTTTATAGCTAGCATCCACTCTGAAGGGAGAATGCACAAATTATTAAATAGGTAAGACTCCTTTCAAGCCTTTTAAGCACTGTCTGCGTTAGGGATGGAGTGGCTATAGCAACATAAACAAAAGTTAATTTTAAAATATTAAACATAATACAAAATGGTGATACAATTCTCTAAAATATAGGAAATGATGAATAATATGAAACACTATCTTTTAAGTACTACTTCACCATAAATGTCATTTAGTGACAGCTGAAAACTTAAATGTTCAATTCTTTCAGATGACCCTATAGTGCCTAGCTGCCTGGACATTCTAAGAATAATCCAGTGCACTGGAAACACTGGACACATAATGAAATAACTCCTGAAGAGAACAAAGAAGTCATGTCCACGACAGAGATGGGTGGTGTAGTGGCTGATTTTGGAGGGGAAGTTTTTGTCTTGGTTTTTGTGGTGTTTTTTGTTTTGCTTTGGCTTGAGACAAGGTAGAAAAAGCCATTTGGGAGGCTGGAAATTTTATATTTCATATAAGAGTCTTTCTGCCTAGAAAATAAATCCTCTGGACATCAAAAAAGAACTCATAAATAATGAAAATAAATACTGGCAATGGTATATATTAAAAAGGTAGCCTAGCCAGGCATGATGGTTCATGCCTATAATCCTACCACTTTGGGAAGCCAAGCTGGGTGAATCGCTTGCACCCAGGAGTTCAAGACCAGCCTGGGCAACATGGCAAACCCTGTCTCTGCAAAAAATAGCTGGGCATGGTGGTATGTGCCTGTAGTCTGACAGCTCAGGAGGCTGAGGTAGAAGGATAGCTTGAGCCTGGGAGGCAGAGGTTGTAGTGAGCTGATATCACTTCACTCCGGTTCAGTCAGGGTGACAGAGTGAGATCCTGTTTCAATAAAATAAAAATAAAAATCATTAAAAAGCCTAAACTCTTCATTCTTCTTCTTTTTTTTTTTTTTGAGAAGGTGTCTCACTCTGTTGCCAGGCTGAAGTGCAGTGGCGAGAACTCAGTTCATTGCAACCTCCGCCTCCTAGGTTCAAGAAATTCTCATGCCCAAGCCTCTCAAGTAGCTGGAATTACAGGCACATGCCACCACACCCAGCTAATTTTTGTATTTTTAGTAGCAGTGGGTTTTTACCATGTTAGTTAGAATACAGGCACGTACCATTACACCCAGCTAATTTTTGTATTTTTAGTAGAGATGGGGTTTCACCATGTTAGTCAGGATGGTTTTGATCTCCTGACCTCATGATCCACCTGCCTCAGCCTCCCAAAGTGCTGGGATTACAGGCGTGAGCCACCACGCCCGCCCAAACTCCTCATTCTTAATATGAATAGAAAACTGTATTAGTCAGCTCAGGCTACCATCACAAAATACCACAGAATGACTTAAACAACAGCAGTTTATTTTCTCACAGGTTTGAAAATCAGGGCATCAGTGTGGTTGGGCTCTGGTGAGGGCTCTCTTCCTGGCTTGCAGATGGCTACCATCTCCATGTGTCCTCACATGGTAGGGAGAGAAAGAGAGCAAGCTCTCAGGTGTCTCTTCTTAAAGGGCACTAATCTCATTGCAGAGGCCCCAACCTCATGACCTCATCTAACTCTATCTCCCACAGGCTCCATCTCCAAATGCCATCACAATGGGGGTTTACACTTCAATGTACAAACTGGTGGGGGTCAGAGGGAGTTGGGCACAATTCAGTTAGCAGTAGCAACTGACAACAGATCAGTAAAGAGAATCTGCCTAGCCAACATCAGTTCATAAAATATGATAAAATAAAAGGAAAACATAAAAGGTATGTAGAGAAGGACTAACATATAGTCCTAAGAACATCTCAGAATAGGCAGAGCATGTTTTTGTTAACTTTGTCAAAGATCAGTTGGCCCTCCATAGATATGTGGCTTTATTTCTGGCTTCTCTATTCTCTCATCAATCTAGGTATCTATTTTTATAACAGTACCCTGTTGTTCTGGTTACTGTAGTCTTACAGTATAATTTGAAGTCAAGAAATGTGATGCCTGCAGCTTTTTTTTTCTTTAGGATTTGCTTTTTTCTTTTTTTTGGTTCCATATGAATTTTAGGATTGTTTTTTCTAATTCTGTAAAAAATAATGTTGGTATTTTGATAGGAATTGCACTGAATCTGTATACTGCTTTTGGCAGGACAGTCATTTTAACAATATTAATTCTTCTAATCTATGAGAAGAGTCTGATCTATTAAAAGAGTCTTTTCTGGAGAAACAGAGGTGCAATAAAGCCAGACAAACTCGATTTAATACTCATAAATGGCCATGCTTCTTCTTAACATGGTCCCCTTACTGTAGACGCTATATATCTAAAAATGAGAGAAAAGCAATCACACTGTTGCTTATGAGCAAGCTACATGAAATACAAAAATTCCTCTTCTGAAAAAATTACAACAATTTGTTATTGAAGATGTGTATGTAAATTTTCCCACCTGTGTTACTTTTTTATACACGCCAAACCTAGCAGGAATCTCTAATTATCATACCACGAGGATGGCTTAACAAGGGTGTTGCCAGCCCACAAATGCAATTTGATTCTCAGCATGACAGCAAGACTGGCAATTTACAACCCTAGCAACAAGTAATTATGAATGTAAGATCTTCTTAATTTACACAATGGAGAACTCATTGCTTTTAGAACAGAAAAAGGAACATTTTGAGGTTCCTTGTTGCTGGATTTGGAGTAAAAAAATTATGGTAATGACTCTGACAATTGTTAAAGCACATACATACCTGAATATCAGGGCATTTATTAGAATTATTCTGCTCACAATGGGGAAATATTTTACTTAAATAAGCAGCCTGAATTAGAAATCAAGTCATAAGGTAAATATATCAATTACAAATGGTACTGCTTTATATATGGATAAATCTCATAGACATAATATTGACTGATAAAAACAGACATAAAACATAATGCATGATTCCATCTATATGAAGTTCAAGAACAGACAAAAATAATCTACAGTGATAGATATCAGATGGTGGTGACTTTTGGTGAAGATACTGATGGGAGGGTACATGAGGGAGTCTTCATGACTTAGAAATACCCTACATATTCATCTAGATGGTGAGAACATGGGTGTATACATATGGAAAAATTATTTAACCTCTACATATAAAATTATACAGTTCAATATTTGTATGATATACTGCAATAAAAATTTAAAAATAGGCCAACAGTATTAGATAACAATCTAACAAACTGAAAAATAGATCAACAGTACTAGATAACTAATACATATACAATAGTCTTTATCTTTCCTAAAACAAAATTTCACTGTTACTTTAGTAAGCAGCAAGAGTGCACACATTCAGAAGGTTTTAAAACCTATCTCCTTGTATAGCACAGCATTACATATTTTACATTTCAATGTGGCTACAACTCCTAATCCTCCTGTCAAGAATCCCACATGAGCCGGGCTATTGATAAAACAATTGCTTCTCCAGTAAAGAGTTTTATTTGCTCTCTCATTGCCTATCAGCTTAATACATAGGAAAATATACTTGAAAAGGATCAAGTTCTATAAACAGGACTAAATGATTATGGAGTAGGCATCTTTATGATTGTGTTTTTACTTTTCCCCCCAGTTGTTTCTCAAGGAATATAGCAGAAATTGAACCATAAAGCTCAGCTTGACAGAAAGGCATTAGCCTACCACACTAAACCACAAAGATAGGAAAGACAGTTATTTATGAAGAAACACTGTTCCCTATTACCCTTCTGAGATTCTACAAAAGGGCTAAATATTGATGTATTTCCAAGTCACCTTTTCCCCCACTTCTTGTATTAACAAGCAGGAGTATGTTTTAGATGCTCCTAATTTGTCAAGATCAGGTGAACAGAACTGTCGCACAGAGCACACTGCTCTCATTCCTACAAGGGCTCTGCAACCCTGCGGGTTATTAATAATTCATGGGTCTTTCTTAGTTCACAACAGGGGCATTACTCAGAGGGCATCATTCTTACTGAAAGAAGTTAACAGCGATGGGCAGACAAACAATGCATAAGTCAAACAAGAAGAAGCCTCTTATGAATTTGTGAACACTGAAGATCTGTTAAAGAGCTCCATCTACCAAGGCAAAAAAAAAAAAAAGTGCTTGGCATTCTTCACCTAGGCTTACAATGCCTGTTAGGCTAACTCCAGCCATCTTTAGAATTATATCAGTTGTATTAACACAGAAATTCCTTGAAAATCATTTAACTCTTCTGCATGTTAATATAGGCTATACTATTGGGTATAACTATGGTCTGTTTATTGAATTAGTTTCTCCAAACTAATCTTTTTGGCAGGAATATGACATATACTTTTGGGTTCCAACAGTATTTATTTATCAAGGAAATACATGAAGCATCCTAATGTCTTTATGATTGAAAACAAATCTCCAGGAAAAGGAACACCATCCTTTATGGTCCTCCTCAATACATGCAGACCATCTGGGTGAAATTTAACACAGGTATTCCAAAAATTTTAAACAGGAGCAATAGACTCAGAAGCCTAAAGTGTTGAATCAGGCAAAACTGTAAGACAGTAGAGCATGACAGAGTCTGTGGCCTGTAACTGCATGCCCTCCTTAAAGAAACTTCAAAAACAAACCAAAACCAAAACCAAATACTTCTAGGCCAAACATGCCTATGTGGGATGACCAATTTCAGACCCACAGCACAAATTAGACATCTTTATTCTGAGTATATGAGGACTCAGAATAGGATATATTATATCCTTTAAATAAAAGATATTCATGTTTGTTAAATCAGATTTATTTTCTTGAAGATAATTATTAGAATGTACTCCATTATTTAGAATGTATTCCAATTCATTAAGTCTCAAGCAGTTTGAACTTTCTGAGTAACAGTAAAGAGTAACCTTCCTTTAGCTAAAAACAGTAACATAAAATTTACTGAGCACTTACTAGGTGCCAGGTAACCACTCTACGTATGTAAACACTCTTGTAATTCACACCAATTCTATGGAGAAACCAAGCAGGCACAGAATGAGAAAGCAATCTGCCCACAGACACACAGGTAACCCAAGCTACCTGCTTTCAGAGTCTGTTTCCTTGCTCACTGCTCACTCTCTCTTAGTTAAAAGCATAGTTCATTTACTCCAAAGCACAGTTCATTTACTCCACACGAAAGCATCAAGGGAAAGGAGTAGCTTTCACTCATTAGCAAGACTGAAGTTGATTTTGGGGAGAATAGTTTCTATTTATCCCATACAAAAGAAATAGAAATCCACCACCAAAATCACTACATAACTTATACCTCCTAGCTTAGCTACAAAGCAGAGGAGTTTCAAGGACCAAGAAACAAAAGGCTTGGAGACAATGCATACAGTCCCTGACAACAGTAGATAATAAATCACTAGACTGTGAAAGAGTTGGCAGATCAAATGTAGGAAAAGATGATTCTATAATAACATACCATTTTCCTCCCTTACTTGAAATGGACATCTTCAGAGTCTTTGCTTCCTTTAAGAGTCTAACTAGGTTGGCCGGATGCAGTGGCTCATGCTTGTAATCCCAGCACTTTGGGAAACCAAGGCAGGTGGATCATCTAAGGTCAGGAGTTCAAGACCAGCCTGACCAACATGGAGAAACTCCGTCTCTACCAAAAATACAAAACTAGTTGGGCATGGTGGTGCATGCTTGTAATCCCAGCTACTCGAGAGGCTGAGGCAGGAGAATCACTTGAACCCAGGAGGTGGAGGTTGCGGTGAGCCGAGATCACACCATTGCACTCCAGCCTGGGCAACAAGAGTGAAACTCTGTCTCAAAAAAAAAAAAAAAAAAACATTCTAACTAGGTCAAATCAGATGTTCCTTTTCTTTTCTTTTACTAACCGAATGCCCTAAGACAGAATATAGAAATTAAAGAATCATTGAAAAAACCTTGCATTTTTCTTTGCTGATAATTTCAAATTTTAAATGCTCCTGATTCTATAATTACAGTGATCTCACTCATGGCACTGAATGTTATGCCTTCATGCTACAGTAAATAGCTTTGGTCATGAAGGATATGCTGTCCTAAAAATGGAATTTTCAGTAGTATTATTGTAATTATTTTATCTGAGGTATTTCCCATTCACCTTTTTCAAACTAGAATTTCACCAGAATTGAAGTTTATTATTTATTCTCCATATGTGATAATCATTAGATAAGAAATTTTTTTCACAAATACATAAATATCTCTTTCAACAAATGTCCCTACTATATCTAAATATATAGTTGGAAATGTAAAGAAAAAGCATTTCAATTAGATAATTATAAAAGTAAACATATTTTTTCAATTTATACACACTTAAAACATAAAATGTTTTAGCACAAAATATTTCAACTAATTTGTTTTAATTAGTTAAAATATATGACACTATCTCATAGTAGAGACAGCTAAATAACATGCTACATAATGGATTGGTGTCGGAAAATGGCAACTTTTTACATAATTTCAAGAGTATATTACAAAAAAACCCACTTACCCTCAAGATTTCAAAATAATAATAGTCAACATTTATATGAACCTCCCATTCTGTGTCCCACCAATTATCACATTAGATGTCCAAAGAAAAAAGGTTCCACAGCTCAAGAAGTCTGAATAACCCTTAAAGGATCAAAATGTAGTTTATTTTATGAAAGGCTCTGAGAAGTCTTGCTTTAAACAAATTAACTTTCACTGAAATACATTAAGTGTTTTCGATTTAATGAAGTATTTCTCATACTCATGCATGATTCTAATACTTTCAAAAACAAATATTTAGAAAAAAGTTCCATTAAATAACCAGTGAGAAATAAATTCAACCTAAATCACCATAGTCAACATTATTCATTGATTAGAAAGGGAAAGAAAGGCATCTCTCTCTTACTGAAGCAGCAGTGGCATCCTGGGGTAAATCTGTCATGCAAATACTTTGGACTATTTTAATTTTACTCTTGTTAGATCTTCCTTTACTAGGCTCTTACATAAACAGGTAGTAAAAATTTTTTAAAGGCCATGTGTCCATGTGAACAGATTTTTTAAAAATCATTTTTGTTCAGATAGTCAAACCGAGATTTCACTTCCCTGTGTGAAAGAGAAATCTTAGGCAGTAAAGGGTTAACTTAGACAGACTTAGGCAGTAAAGGGTTAACTTGGCAGTCTTGATGTATTCAAACCACGAACACTCTAAAGAAAAGATTGGCTCTTGACAAGCTCCTGGGACATAACCTCTAAGTACTTGGAGTATCCTGCCTAATAAGAGTTTTGCTTTCCTACCTGGGCCCTTAGGCCACACCACAGTGTTTTATGCTAATAATGTGATTTATGGCAAACACATGTTTTAGTTCACCCGTGGCCCTAGGTCACACTGGATCAGAAGTTTGACTTCTGGTGGGGCTGGAGACTGAGTAACTAAAGTTCCACACCTAGAAGACAGACCCCACCCCCCGCACAAAATCCCTGGACACCAAGGCTCCGTGAACCTCCCTGGTTGACAATACTCCATATGTGCTATCACACATCGTTGCTGGAACAACTAGAAACTGTCCACACAAATCCACAGGGACAGGACAACTGGAAACTCACTCCTGGTCTCTCACTGACTCTATTCTATACCCCTTTTACCTTTGTCAATTTGAATCATTATCATTTTGCTATAATAAACCATAACCATCAGTATAATCGTTTTTATAATTTCTGTGAATTCTTTTGGCAAATCACTGAACCCGAGGGACAAACTAGATTCTCTCTTCCCACAGGTATCTAGGATTCAATCAACCTTATTATCTGACTCCTTGGTCATGGCCAGTCTCTGTTCAGACACCTAATATCCATCGAACCCCTTAAGTTTAATCAGCCTTCAGGTTTCGGCAGAAATAAATGCACAGAGAAAATAAGCCCATATAATTTGCTGTAGAATTAAAAAAGCAACTTTTGATACTTAGGCCAATTATAGTAATAAACATTAAATAAGAGATTCACCAACTGCAAACTGGGTCATTTTCAAACTTGTTGCCAATGACTATCCTCCAGGTAAGAGATGAAGGTGCTTCACAAATTCAACTCTAGAAGATTTATGTGCCCGCCAAGGTCCTGCCTGAAGTAGCCATCCTGCCTTTCTTTCTAATCTATCTTGTCCCATCACCTCACAACATCGGCCACTAATGCTGCATCCTCAGTAGAGATGGGCTCATGATCCATCCAAACATTCATTATAAGGTGTAAGAATCAAAGAAGCATGTTGTCAGTTCTGCTTTTGGCAATAAAGGAAAGGTTTTTCTCAGGTTTTCCTTTAACATGGTTTTGGGCTGACAGTGAGCAGTGAGCAAGCTGTTCTTAAGAGCTGTCCCTAACCGATGTGAGGGTGAGGACAGCTTTGAATACACTCACCATCTCGGATGGCCCCTTCCCTAAATGCATTAAAGGAACTCAAATTGGAAAAGGAGAATTATCCAGCCATTAAATTTCATTCTTTATGAGACACCAATAGCTATCTTCTTTTGCTTTCAAGAAACTTTGATTATTGGCACAAAGATTCTTCAAAATATTCAAATTCTCCATCTTGAATCTCAGACAATTTCTGTGAATAATAGAAGTTTAATTGCAGCCTCTTTTAAAGAGTCATTTGAAGAGGTAGTGACTAAAATAATCAAACAGTAGGCAAACAGGAATAAGTCAAGCTAATTCAACTTGCACATGAATTTTTAACATGATACACATATGTTACAAAACATACTATAAAATCTCTCTGTGCCTATTGACCTTGTGCAGCTCCAGGAATAAATGCTGGAGGAATTTGATATTTTAAATGTAGAAGAGGAAATATGGAGTGCTGGTAGGCATTTCTGTCAATAGCTGCAATCAGCAGCTTAATCACTACTGCTTCTCTCATTCTACATGTCAGATATAAGAGTGATAACCATGGCAATTCAGCAGAATGTGAGGCCTTCAGAAGCAGAGCTAAATATGAGGAGTAACATACACAGTATGTGTTTCTATGGCAGCCCTTAGGAAATCTGTCCATTTGCACAGGTGTCCTAGAGGTAAATGAGCAGAAGTATCTCAAACCTTAGAGACTCTCTTAAAGTTACTCAAAATTAAACTGTCTCACTCCCAAAGAGATATCACAGTCCTGGAAGAATTCAGTCACCTGTCACTAACCTGACAACAGTTAACATACTTGAAAACTGTATAAAAATCAATTTAAATTTTAATATTTCATACTTAAAAACCTGAAAAAGAGCTTTTTACCTCAATTTGAATGTAATTCCATGAAAGGATACATTTTTAAAGTTATTAATCTGGATCACATATTCAACAGTTTGAGCTTTCCAAAATAGTTCCAAAGCATGTTTCATGTTGACTTAATTGTGAAAGTTTTAGTACAATAGGAATTGTCCTTGTCTGGATGCTCTATGTCAGATCTACACATTTATACTGCGGTGCTAAACAAAATTTAGCACCACAGTAATGATGTGAATAAAGTTCTAGTCGACTTTGTCAGTATGCTTTTCATCTCTAAAGCTTTGAAGTCAAATCCTAGTAAATGTCAATATGCTCCTATCATGTCCACACCTGTCATCTGCACCACAAGTCAGTGTAATCTGCAGATAGAAATGAGAAGAAATTGAACATATTTTACAGCTGTTCTGCTTGAGGGAATAAGAATAAAGTAAATCAATACTTCATGTCATTTCCTAAAAATACTGTATTCTCCAAGACATTGAGCCAGCATTTGCCCATTTAACAAGGACAAAAACATAAAAAGAAAATGTTTAACTCAGAAAATTAGCACGTCGATATTTCTGGGTCACAGAAATTGAAAATGTATCAAGCATTACTTCAAAATCTAAGTTAAATACACTCTCAAGGTTGGTTGCTCACAGTAAGTGTACATATCATTAAGAAAATCTAAAATTTCAGGAATGAAAGCTCATATTTAACATCGTATTATTCCTACTAAAATATTACTAAATTTATAGCCCCATTAAAAAATGTCAAGACATGACTTTCTCTGTAAAATGAGACCTGCAAAAACATTACATATCTTTACTTATACAGTATATTTTTCTCATTTTTTTAATCAATTTCCATCCTTTTCCATCATTCCTTTTTTAAAAAATTCTTTATACTTTACTATTCACCATTACTGACCTTTGGAAATGGATATTTCTTGACTATCCACCCATACTGTATGTACACTTAAGTAAAAGAATGTACAAGTTCAGGGAGCCTCTGCAATAGTCTTTTGTAATTTAAAAAATAATTTCCAAATCTGAGCCAAAATAATTGGGCCTGGGTTGGAAAACATAAGTTACAGGTGTATAACATAAAGAATCTTGAAATCATATTTAGGAAAATAAAAAGTATCAATGGTAAAATGTGATAGAACTTTAAGTCCATACAGTTTGGAGTCTGAGAAGCTAGAGTCCAAATACTGGCTAACCTCCTATGAACTGCTGATCTTGGGGCAGTTTTGACTTCTCAGAGCTGAAGATTCACTGCTTGCACAATGGGAACGAACACGATGTACAGCTCCTCTGAGAAGTAAATGAGCTTTAACTACACAAAGTGCCTGGAACACACTACTCAGCAAATGTTATTTTCTTGGCATCCTATAAATAAATTGATAACAGGAAACACACTAAAAAAGAGACAGAAAAACAGTAAATACAGGGCAAAGATAAAAAGTATTAAAAAGGCAAAAAATGTCCTGGTAGCAGTGATTTCTAAATATCATAAAAGAAAACAATTAGAAAAATATAACTGGAGTGCTATAGCATTAAAATCTCTGTTTTTGAGACGAAGCTGTTCAATTCTAAATTCTAAGAAAGATGTGCCTCCTCTTGCCTGAGAAAGTGCCACACTCAAGAAAGGAGGAAGGGAAGGAATTCCAAGCCCCTCTTTGCTTGTGGGTTTTCTCTTAACACTTTCATTTACAGGAGGTAGGTGTGTTCCTCTCCCCCTGATTTGGCTTCAAGGACTAGAGACAGAAAGTCCACTGGAAAAGCATTTATTTGTGAGGAAATTAGATACTGGATTTGATACAGGATTCACTATATTGTTTATTCAAATGATTTGTGACAGGAAAAACATTTTTTTTTTTTGAGATAGGTTCTCATTCTGTCACCCAGGCTGGAGTGCAGTGGTGCAATCTTGGCTCACTGCAACCTCCACCTCCCAGGCTCAAGCCATCCTCCCACCTTAGCCTCCCAAGCAGCTGGGATTACAGGTGCGTGCCACCATGCCCAGCTAATTTTTTTTTAATCTTTTGTAAAGATGGGGTCTCACTATGCTGTACAAGCTGGTCTTGAACTCTTGGGCTCAAGGGATCCATCTACCTCGGCCTCTCAAAATGCTGGGACTACAGGTGTGAGCCACTGCACTCAGCCAGGAATAACTTTTAAAAAACAAATTGTTAACAAATCCCTGAGACTATATTGCTCATCCATAAATACTTCAGAATGTATCTCTAAAAAAGTAAGAGTTATTTTAAAGTATACCACAATATTATTAACATATCTAAAAATATTAACAATGCTTCCTTCATATCAAATTAATACTCAAATATATTCCACTGTCTCATAATTTCCTTTACAGTTTATTCAATTCAGACTCCAAATATTTGCTTTCAAATAATCTATTTGCTGAGTGATAAGAGAGTGAGTAATTGAGAATATAGATGAAAAAGGTCACATATAATAATTGTTAAAGTTGGATGACTGGTATAACAGAGTTCATTAGGTTATTCTCCCTGCTTCTGTATAAACTTCAAGTTTTCAGTAAGAAAAATGCTTTAAGTTTTCTATAGTATAAAATTATAGACATACATCAATGATAATAAAAAGATAGCAATAAATGTAACTTAAAGGTTTGAGATTTTTTTTTAATGACATTTTAGGTCAAAAAAATGCTGAAACTCAGATCTTCCTAGCCCTGTAGCCTCAATAGTCACAAAGTAACTGTGTAGAAAGTTAATTTACTAAAAGATTTTTTTAAAAAGTTTTAATTTAACAGCATCAAAATACAAGTTGAATAATTAATTTTTAAAATCCTGTATTAATGTGTATATGCCAGGTTCCACCAGGTATGGGCATGATACAAACTAGGTGCCTGGTTTTTTTGGAGATTACAGGCTAACAGACTCAGCGCCTGCCTTCTATATATACTATTAAACACATTTATGGAATCAATTTTTGCGCATCTAAACATTGTGATTAATAATTTGAAAATATCATTTTTTAGAGGAGTATTTGTTAGAAGTAAATATTCCTAGGTCTACTTCATTTCCTCTTAATATATTCAACTGGATAAGCAATGTTTTCAAGTCACAGCATGAATAACGAGTACTGAGTTGAAGAAGTAACATCCTATCCAGACCTCATGAGCCATGGAGAATACAGAAATGAAAGAATATACACCACACTAAGCTGCCTCGCCTGTTTCTCTTAGAGGAGACTCCTTGGAGACTTAACGTATTTACTCCTATATACATTAATTAAAGCCTATGCTAATGTATAAGGGATGCATTTCCTCCTGCTTGAAGATCTCAGATTGTGACAGTAGGTTCTGGAAGAGGATCTGCATACAAAGGCCTACCTGTCTACTGGCAGATCATGTTGGTTGCCTAGTCTATCAATATCTCTTTTCCCTTCCTCCTTGCTAAGAGAACCTTGACATTATTGAGGGTGGCAATATGCCTGGACTTTAACAACTACACTTCCCAACTTCTTTCACAGCCAGGACACAGTCCTTGTTAATGAAATTCAGGTGGAAGTTACCAGGTGGGTTGAAAATCCTTTATAAGGGGACAGTCAGGTTGGTTTCCTACTTTTTCCTCTTACCCTTTTCTTCCTTTTGTCTTCCTCCCTATATCCCTATGGGCTGGCTAGAGCTCAGGAACTGTCACATGAGCATGAATGAGGACCCCAAGGATGGTGGCTCGCAAAGTCAGAAGGCTTCACTTTCCTCTTTCCCTGGCTGGGGAGAGACTGCAGGTTTCTCCCCAGGTGTCTGGACCACAGGTGCTGCAGTTGGTCCAAGGCTAAAAGCTGCAGAGATGAGAACTCACCTCTGTAGCTCTCCATCTCCTCTCCTCCACGCCAGTATGCACATCCAACCAGTACCTCTGCTTCTCTTCGAAGTCCAGTACTTTCAAGTAGCTGTTTTTTGCTACTTTCTTTGGGAGGGACATGAATTCCAGTAAAGCCTAAGTCCCTTAGTTCTTAGAAACAAAATTCCTTAAGTTTCACTAGTAAGCCCCAAAGAACTTCTAGCATCTAGACTTTACATAAATAGCTTCTTGATCAGAATGATACTCAAAAAGTCAGACCCAACAATAGAGTTCGCAAAAACAACAGTACTTCAACATTTTCTGAAGAGCTCTTTATTTCCGTTAAAAGGGTTTTGTTAATCATTTTTAAAATATTGTTAAATTACTGCCCTGTGTGACTCATGGATTAGGTGACAGTTGGCAGTGGCTATATATAGCTAAAGAAACAGAAACAAGTCTATGGGTGTCTTACATGTCAAAACGCTTCAGATCGTTTCAGGTAAAGCAATTCAGCCAATACACATTGACCACTAAGTGTCTCACCTATGGTGATGAGCAAAGTGTGGGGTAGCTATTGAAGAAGAATAGGAAATCACCCTTGCCTTTCTATAACCTTATTGAAGAGAAAAAAAGACTAGCAAGAAAAAAGTTCATCCAAATCAATACATAAGCAAATGCTGAAATATGGAGAAAAAGGCAAGCCAAAAACATCTACCAAATTATGGCAAAATATACAAGGCTAAGACTGGATAAACTGAATCCACTCCTTCTAGATATGATGAAGCTCTGAGCAGATAACATCTAGTAAGCTGTGGAACATGAAAAGCACATACAGTTCACTGGAGATCAAAAGAGATTAGGCTTACTATAGTGACATAGAATCAAGAATGTGGGTTTTAATCTATGACCTATTCTTTGCCCAGTACTTTTTAAATTTTTCATTCAAACATCATATATTAAACAAAAGCTAATTTTAAGAATAAAAGTGTCTCCAATATTTTAAGTCTGAATGACTGAAAGAATGGTGAAGACATTCTTGGGGCTCTGAAAACAACACCCCAAAATATGATGCTTTGACTTATGAACTAAAGCAGTAGCCTTAGGGTCTCTGACCTTCTTCTTCCCTGTCTCTCAACCATCTGTCTCTCCCAAACCAGAGGATGAGGCTGTTCTCTGATGTTCTCTTATCTACCTAGAAACCAGACCCACCAAAGAGAAGTACATTACCTTTGATCTCTTCCCTGAATATCATTAACAAGAGAAGATTAAAACTCATATCCCAGGGGAAGAGAATGAAAACTAAACACCACACCCAGAGCCCTGATGAACTTCATCCCAAAATAAATATTGTTTGTTTTGTGGGCCCAGTCACTTCACAAAAATAATCACTGGCAAACTGACTTCTATCTTCCATGTTCATTACAGCCCCCTAAAAATCATTTACTACCCCTCAAAACTGCCTCATTTCCCTTACCTCTCCTTTCCCTATAAAGAAGGGTACACAAGCATCTGGACCTCACTCGATTATTAGGTAATCATTTTCCTGCAATTCCCCCATGCTTGTGCATGTTAAATAAATTTGTAAGACTTTTTCTCCCATTAATCTGCTTAACATCAGTTCATTTTCAGCAAACTTTCAGAGGGTAGAAAAGAAGCTTTGCTCTTACACCGTTAAGAAATAGGAGTAGGAAGAAACTGACTTGAGAAGAAAAGAGATGAGGAGTTATGTTTTGAGCATGCTAATTTTGTGAACAGCAAGACTGCTTCTTCTGCCCATTGTTTATAGTACGGTACAGGTGAAGTAGCAAAGACTTTCATAACAAACACTTAAACATTCACATCTCAATTCCACCCACTTCTTAGTTGGCCTTCAGCAAGACTGTAAGATCTAGCTCCCAAGATGGCAAAATTGGGATCACAATATCAAAGTACAGGAATATACTTTGAGAATTAAGTGACATGATTCGAGCAAAACACCCAATAAAGAGTAGGTGTTAAATGTTAATATTTTTCTTTTTTGTCTTCTGCTTATTCTGTCTTTTTGAATCCCAAATCTGATAGTTTATGAATCTCTGCTTCAAACTGACCCACTTCCTAACTACCCTCAACATCATATGCTTATATCAATCACACATCCTTTAGTTTTATTTTCTCTTTCTCTCAACTTAGAAAAGCACTATAAAAGCACTTTAACAGTATTTTAAAATACTATACATCCTTCAGGATCCAATTAAAGGCCTGTCCTTTTGGTAAGTAAGCAATCATTTCAATCTGCATTAGGATTTCCTTTGCCTCATGACATACTTTGCCATTACTTATTTTGCATACATGTCTTGTCTCCCTAGGTAAAACATAAGCTTTTATACAGCAGAATCTGTGTCTAAAATTGTTTTTGTTTGTAAAGGCTAGGCTCTGGACTCCCTCCAAGATCAACAAAAACTTGCTGAATAAAGGAATCAGTGGTACTGACCATTAAAATCTGAAGACTGTCTAGTCAGATATGCTAGTCAAAGTCAAACTTATGAAATGTGATTTTTCTCTACTGCCAAATGCTAAGAAAACCAAAACTCAATGTCATTATAATTGTAATGAACAACAACAAAAAAGCAGCTGTTGCTTTGGACTAAAAAGCAATGCTTAAAAGAGATCATGTAATGAGAGACTTCTGTAAAAGAGCTTAAATATTTAACAACTGAACAAAAGGACAAGAATTAAAAATTAAGCTAATTTCATTATTAAAATGGAAATGAACTTTAATCAGAAATGTGGTAGAATCACAAGTAAGATGTTTTAGTAGTTAAAAGTAGTTTTTGAAATTTGAGGTGCATTGCAAAAAAAAATTGGCTCATGGGTCAGCACTAGAATTAACCCTATTACAACAGTAATGTACATAAACTATTAATCATTTTATATGTGCTTAAAAAAACAACATACAATTCCAGCACAGCTGTTGCACCAATCAAAATAGCCAGAGCTTGAGACAATGTAGTCAGACAATCCGTAAAGCTAAGGGTCAGTAAGCTTCCAACATTGAAGCTTTCTTCTTTTTTTCTTTTTTTTTAAGTCAGTGCAACTAGACTCAACATTCAACATGTCAGTTACATCATCATCAGTAATCTTTCAGTATTAGCAAAAGTATAATTTAAAAAACTCATTTCCAACAGGAACACACACACACACACACACACACACACACACACACATTCATATACACACACTACACAAAATAAAACCAATAGAAGCTCATGAAAGCATATAGAGAACAGTTTCATTTATCAATAAACTGTTTCCACGTATCTTCTATTAAACCAAGGGTTTTAAAAATCAAATTAAAGCAAAATATGAAAAACCATAGGATACTGTTTTTGTAGAACTAAACATCTCCTTTAAATTGATATGTCTTCAAATTAGGCGGTGAAAATGATCTTGACAATTGTTCTACAAGATTAAGAAATTAGGAAAAATAAAGAACCAACATTTTATACATTAATATTTATTTAAAATCTGAATATTAATGAACTTCAAGTATTACAAACTTGGCAGGATGTTGAAATCAATGTTTCCAGATATCTGTCATGATATATTGAGTCTCTGGCTTACTCAAAATTCTTCCTTTACAAATAATTTTAAATAGTAAGCAACAGAATTCCTCTTATTTAAAAAAATTCATATTCTACTTCCTTCATAGATGGTCACTGTAAAGAAGCTTAAACTCTAATTCTCAGCTAATAATATGCAGAGAGCAGATACACAAAAAGCTTCCATTAAACAAAACGGACAAAGAAAACTACTATTTCCTGATTTTCTCCCTCAGCCTTCCCCACCTACCACCTTGATTCTGCAAACAGCAGAATAAATTAAAGTTCCTTTCCTCTACATCAACTCCTTTGTCCTCTCAAGGTTTCCTAATCATATTCATCTCCTAAAGTGAAGTAAGAAACATTTCAAAAGCTGTATTCACATTAAATCAACTTTCTGATTCATGCATTGCAGGAATAAAGCAATGTAATCACATCTTAAATTGGTTTATAGCAGGCTGTCTACCTTATCCTAGTTCTCAGGACTGATGAAATGGAATAGTTTTAAAATAGCACTTTTTGAAATGACATGAGAATTAATAGTGCATAATTACCTCAGTGTTGACAAGTGAGAGATGTTTAACCCCTTAAATGAGCTCTCCTAATGAATCTGTGTCACAGAAAGTCTCCACTGCCTGAACATGGTTGATTGATACCTAAGGGGATTGATTTAATCATAAAGGAATACTGAAAGCCAGTTTTTAAAATTATTTAGGCAAAAAATTAAACGAATCAATTTTTACTTAATATTTGAAGTATACTGACTTAAGATTTTACCATGTACTTTGATAGTATTCTAGGTGTTGATTACTAGGAAAATCTTATTTTACGCTGTATGAGTCTACTAAGGAACATTTAATCTTTTCATAGAGTAGTAGCAAAACAAACTTTAGTATTAGACGCCACATGACTTAAAAGTGAAAATTAAGCTATTAGATTTAAAAGTAGTATCAAGAATACATTTCTGACATTTATATTTGAGGACTGTAATGAAGACAACTACAATACAATGACATAAATCTCCATTTTTAATGAAAACTTTTAATACATGTAAAATATGTATAAAATACTACCATACCATGTTGAACTTTAAGATTTATACTCATTCTCTTTCTCTAATTCATGTCAATTAACATGTGATATTGTTCAATTCTATTTTAAATCCTGTGGGTAAAACCAAAACAGATTGATATATCTAAACATCTGGAATTGAGAAAACTGAACACGTTCTCAGCAGCAGAGCTATGCAGCTGAAATGTAACAGAGGCCGGCTCTAATTTACTCTTCATTTTTCCATGTCTTTCACGTATACCACCTGCCTAGCTTAAGTATGTCAGGCACAGGACTAACTTTATATTTAATTCTGGTGATTCCTAAGAAGTTGATCACATTATCCCCATTTTGCAGATGAGGAAGGCTGTGAACAGGGAGGTTCCTGCCCCACACTCACACAGATGGTAATAAGCAGAGCCTGACTATCCACTGAGACAACTGGAAGGCACAGTCCACACACATGCTGGTTGGCAAATATATTTCCACAAAGATTATCTTTATAGGATTACCACTGTTTTAGCTGTCAGTGAAGGGGTTAGATTGTGTTCAGTTATTCCTTCACCAGTTCAAGATATTTGAGGGTCAACTAAATGCTGTTTCTTTCCCAGGTGCTGAGACTATAAGGGGATGACACAGATGAGGCCCTTCTCACCTGGAGGCCACAGACAGCCTTTGCAGGGAGGAGGGATTTGCTTTGTAATTATGCACCTTATCTAAGAGACTCAGGTGCAGGAGATGGATAATTTGAGACTTAGACACACGCTCTTGACCTGGTGCCCACACAGCCTCAGTGAAACAGTGAGGAAAATGGCAGCCTGAGCTCCCAGCACTAACACAATAGCTGAAGCTGGCCGTGCCCTCCACCTGGGCAGCAGGGATCTATACCACCAGGCTCAGGTGGACTGCAGGGGGTTGTAGCCAGAATGTTCAGCCTGGGAGTGCTGGACTCTATGGGAACATCTGCCTTAATCTTCCTTTAGGAAGCCAAGGCCTCTGTGCGGGCATTCCCTCCCCAGGTACTAACCCTGTCACCTCTCCCCAAAACTCCTTAGAAGACTGAGCACCAGGGATAAAACTATCACATCGCCAACCAAATTCTCGGCTTCACTGTTCTATCTTGGATTTCTTAAAACAATAATTAGATAGATGAATCCCTCAGTCTGTTCTATTGAGTGTACTTAAACTGTGTGTCAAAGATCATTGGAATATTTCGCTGAGATCTTAAAATGTTTTTAGCAGAAACGCATTTGTGTTCCAAACATGCACCTTAAATGTGACTTCCCAAGGACAATCAGCTAAGAAATTTTAGTTAATGTTAGAATTTATCAATATTTGTGAATGAATAAAAATGTGTTCTAGATTAAAAAACCAAGTCTTCATTTGCTCATCTAAAAATCAGGGATGATAAAAACTATTTCTTGAGGAATACTGAATTAGTTATTGTAGACGGATGGGCCTGGAGGGATCTAACACACAGCAGACGTGCCCGAAGATGGTCCCATCTGAACTGTGAAACAAATGGACTTCAGATTTTATTTATATTATAAAAATCTACAAAAACAGAATTTTTCTTAATGTTTTAAACTAAGTCAAATAATTTTGCTGCATTTACCAAATGTGTACAGATTTATATTTTAAAAATATATAAGAAGTGTAGTTTCAAAGGTAAAAAATGTATTTTATATATTACTTCGTAGGTAATGTTCCTTTGCCTTTAAAAAAAAATTGCTATAAAAAATGTTAAAATAGGAAGATACTTTAGTGATAAGTACTAAAAATTGGCTCTTCCAACTTTTCGATTATCTATCATGGAAACCCTTCACACCTGCCTGATGTGTCAGACATAAACTGGCTGTTTGAGGTGGAAGGTAGGAAGCAGCCAGAGTGAAGAAGGACCGAAATTGAGGGGTCAGACACTTTCTTAGACTGCTCCTCCCTCCTCACCCCTTTAAGTGATATCTTTGAAAATCCCCTTTCCTCTTTCAGAACACTGTTTTAGGAGCGGCTATACCACAGTATTATTTACACTCATAATGCCATAGATGCAAATGCAAGACTTCAGGGCCAGGCCAAATATTCCGGGCCTGAAATCCTACTCTTTCGATCGAAGTGTCCTTAATCAGGTAGAATCTGATAGAGCTTCTTTAAGAATACACGTTCTCGAGGATCCAAGATGGCCAATTAGGAGCAGCTCAGGATTGCAGCTCCCAGTGAAAGCGCAGAGGGTGAGTGGACACTGTATTTCTAGATGGATTTTTATTGCCCGCAGACCAGGAGATTCCCAGGTGGAGGAGCCCCACGGGTCACCAGCACAGCTGTTTTGGCCGGTGGGGTGGGTCTCCGCACAAAATACATGGGTCTGGGCACCGTTTTAGCTGGCGATTGGAGCTCCTGGTAGACAAGAGTCTCATGTTCAACTGATAAAAAGGGGACTGAAACAGGGAGCCAGGCCAGGAGATTCCCAGGCAAAAAAAAAAGTGCCATGAATATCCACATGGCTGTTTCAGCCGGCGCAGTAGGTCACCGCACAGGAACTCACACAGATCCCCACACCTTTTCAACAGACAACTAGGAATGTTGGGAAGACAGAATTGCCCATTCAAATGATAAAAATGGGACTGAAACAGGGAGCCAGGCCAGGAGATTCCCGTGCGAAAAAGCACCAGGAATCTCCAGTGCCGCTGTTTCAGCCTGTGCAGGGGGTCGCCACTTGGGAAATCACACAGATCCGGGC
Organism: Cacajao melanocephalus; assembly: GCA_963573385.1. Classification (NCBI taxonomy): domain Eukaryota; kingdom Metazoa; phylum Chordata; class Mammalia; order Primates; family Pitheciidae; genus Cacajao; species Cacajao melanocephalus. The sequence continues at coordinate 1,386 of CAUYLG010061684.1, read as the reverse complement.
ACCTTTTCAACAGGCGACTGGAACACCTGGGAGATACAGTCGTCCATTCAACTGAAAAAAAGGGGACTGAAACAGAGAGCCAGGCCAGGAGATTCCCGGGCGAAAAAGCACCATGAGCTCCCAGTGTAGCTGTTTCAGCTGGCTCAGTGGGTCTCTGCACAAAATCTCACACAAATCTGGGCGCCTTTTCAACTGGTGACTGGAACGCCTGGGAGACAGAGTCACCCGTTCAACAGAAAAAAAAAGGGGGTCTGAAGCAGGGAGCCAGTGATCAGGCTCAGCCAGTCCCAACCCCACAAAAAACAGCAATCTGAAACGCTCTGGATTGAGAGTTTCACAGCAAGCACAGCTGAACTCGGGAAGCCCCAGCTCTGTGGCGGAGGGGGGTCCGCCATTACCAAGGCAGTCCACCACTACTGATGTAGTCCGCCACTACTGAGGTAGTCCACCATTGCTGAGGCAGCCCGCCATTACAGAGAGAGTCTGCCATTACAGAGGTGGGCCGCCATTGCCGAGACAGTTCTAACTATACCCCTATAAACAGGACTGCAGGGAAGTTCAGATGGCAGCTGGGCGGAGCCCACAGCTGCTCAGCAAAGCCACTGCAGGCAGACTGTGACTAGGCTGCCTCCTCTCTGGGCAGGGCAGCCCTGAAAAAAGGCAGCAGCATGACAGAAACTTATAAATAAAGCCCTAACTCCCCAAGACAGAGCACCTGGGGAAAAAAAAAAAAGGTGTTTATGAGTTTTGCTGCAGCAGACTTAACCGTACCTGCCCAGCAGCTCTGAATGGAACAACAGAGCTCAGAGCTCAGCACTTGAGCTCCTATAAAGGACAAACTGTCTCCTCAAGCAGCTCCCTGACCCCCATATATCCAAAGAGTCACCTCATAAAGGAGAGCTCAGACAGACATCTGGTGGGTATCCTTCTGGGACAAAGATAGCAGAAGAAGAAACTGGAAGTAACCCTTACTGTTCTGCAGCTGCTGAAGGTGATCCCCAGGCACGTGGGGCCTGGAGTAGACCTCACCAGTCCTATAGCAGAGGGGCCTGACTGTTATAAGGAAAACTAAGAAAGAGAAAGAAATAACTTCATCATCAACAAACTGGATGTCCACTCAGAGACCCCATCTGAAAGTCAACAACTACAAAGATGGGAAGACACCAGTGAAAAAAGGATGAAAACACCCAAAACCAGAATGCCTCTCCTCCTCCAAGGGATCACAACTCCTCACCAGCAAGGGAGCAAGGCTGGATGGAGAATGAGTCTGATGAATTGACAGAAACAGGCTTCAGAAGATGGGTAATAAGAAACTTCTCTGAGCTAAAAGAACATGTTCTAACCCAATGCAAAGAAACTAAGAACCTTGAAAAAAGATTTGACGAA